>CM055120.1:393175502-393456341 GCA_029206835.1 Rana muscosa
ATTTCACACAAATAGAGCTTTCTTTTGGTGGTCACTGCTGGATTCAAAGGCTGAAAAATTTGAAAAAACAATAAAGTTTTTCTTAGTTTTTGTCAGTAAATTTTTGTAAATAAGTAAATTTTTTCCTTCACTGATGTGCGCTGATGAGGCGGCACTGTTGCACTGATGAGGCGGCACTGAAGGGCACTGATGAGGAGGCACTAATAGGCGGCACTGATGGACACTAATATGCGGAACTGATGGGCACTGAAAGGCGGCACTGATGGGCGGCACTGGTGGGCAATGATAGGCGACACTGATGGGCAGCACTGACTGGCATCACTGATGGGCACTGCTGGGGCTGTACTGTAATCTGATTACCCGTACAGGTCTCCCCTGCGAGGAAACGCAGCTGACTGGCTCTCCTAGCCACACACTCTGTCAGTGTGAGCCGAGGAGAGCTGATAAACGGCACTTACTTGTTTACATGTGACCAGCTGTGTTTTGCCATCATATGACGTTGTCCCAGAACAAGAGTGCCACCCCGTCACCGTAATTTTACTATATGGCAGGCGGCAAGTGGTTAAAGTGATTGAAAAGTCAGAAGGTTTTTTATCTTAATGCATTCTATGCATTAAGATAAAAAGCCCTCTGTGTGCAACAGCCCAACTAATACTTACCTGAGCCCCATCTCTCTCCAGCGATGTTGCACGAGACACGAGGCTGGCTAGGACTCCCCTCCTCATTGGCTGAGACAGCAGCGTGGTGCCATTGGCTCCCGCTGCTGTCAAAGTCAGTCAGCCAATAAGGAGAGAACAAGGGCGGGGCTGGGATGCAGCTCTGTGTCTGAATGGACACAGGGAGCTGTGACTCGGGTGTCCCCATAACAAGCTGCTTGCTGTGGGGGCTCTGAACAGGAGGGAGGGACCCGAGAAGAGGAGGATCCAGGCTGCTCTGTGCAAATCCACTGCACAGGGCAGGTAAGTATGACCTGTTTGTTATTTTTACCCCCCAAAAAAACAAGACTTTACAATCACTTCAGAGCTCCAGGTAAATCATGACATCGCTTCCAGGTTACTAAATCCGGGACCCGATCAAAGCAGATTCTGACATTGTTTGGGTCCCCGGCCAGCTGGTGGACGTGCCGGCTGGTCGCTCGGGCCTCCTGGTGGGATGGGAGAGCCTGGACGAGCCGTGGAATGCGGCAGGAGGGGGCGTCCCCTCCCACTGCTTGTAATAACAGCTGAGCGGCTGATTTGCCGCATCGGTTGTTATTATACGAAAACCGACCATCGGCTCTAAAAAACGGTACCGGGGTGATGCCTGCAGCTTCACAAAATTGTTGTAACTATACTGTTTCCCTTTATAATGTAAAGAGCTGCCCAAACTGTTGGTGCTATATACAGTAAATCCTGTATAATAATAATAATTGGTTATGACCTACTGTCATCTTCTGTCTGTTTAAAGTTATATTAAAAGCAATTCTTTAAAAAGAAAAACCTCCTGGCCCTTCCCTCCTGCCGAGTGCCCCCAGAGCGAGCAGCTTTCTGTGGGGGCACCCAAGCCTCTGCTCTGTTTGTCCATTCACACAATGAGACACGGTTCAGCCCCACCCCCTCTCTCCTAAATGGCTCGCTTGCTATGATTGACAACAGCAGGAGCCATTGCCTCTAAATTTTTTATTTTAATTTAAAAAAAATATGACTTTAGTAATACTTTAATGTAGCACAATTTCAATCCAGCTTTCATTCCCAACAACAAAAATTTCAGTTATAACATAGCAGCATTTAAAGTGTAACAGATAAAAAGACCTCCACTACTGTGTCGTGAAATTGGTGTTCTCTTCTCCTTCTTAGGCCTCTTGCACACTGCAGCTTGAAAAAGCTCAATACAGCTTTTTTTTCACTGAGCTAAAATACAGCCCATTAATTGTAATGTGCCTACGCACACAGGCACGTAAACAAGTGCTGTGCATTCTTCAGTAAAAAATAAAAAATAGAAAAATCTGCATTTTTGGTCAGTAATATATGCCTCATGCGCACAAATGTGCGCAAATGGCTATTTTTCATATTCTGCAGAACATAAACACGAGAATAAGTTTGGGGCTGTACTATGATCGGTGCCCTGATTACTAGGGGTGTCGAAATTATTTGCTGCATCGCGATTCGGGTGTCCCCGATGCGGCATCGATGCATGCGACCGTGAAAATCTATGTCGGGTGACGTCATCCCGACTTGCCCCGCCCCTCCCGGGAGAGCGCTCCGAGCCGTTAACCCCTATGCGGCCTCGGCTTTAGGTGGTTATACCGGGATGATACCCGCAGCTGAAGGCATCATCCCGACACCGTTTTTAGAGCGGGCGGTCGGCTTTCCAGGGATAACAACCGATGCGGCTAAAATCCGCTCGGTTGTTATCCCGGAGGAGTGGGAGGGGACATCCCCCCTCCCACCGCCTTCCGCCGCTCTTGCCAGGCCTCCCGTCCCACCGGGAGACCCGATCCACGAGCCGCCACTTCCGGCGGCTAGAGACAGACTGCCATGAAGCGTCGGCTTTGTTCCAGCCTGTATGTAAACACGGAAGCAACGTCACGACGTCACTTCCGGTTTACTCGGCTGCCAATGGCGCCAGTTTAAAAAAAAAATACAGTATTCAGAATCGCCGTTTTTTGGCGATCTGAATACTTTGAAGTGCAAATGAGGGATTTGGGGTCTTTTAGACCCCTTTCACACTGAGGCGTATTTCAGGCGTTTTAGCGCTAAAAATAGCGCATAAGAAATGCCTGAAATAGTCCTGCCCCAGCATTCTCAATGTGAAAGCCCGAGGGCTTTCACACTGAGGAGTGCGCTGGCAGGAGACAAAAAAATCTCCTGCAAGCCGCATCTTTGGAGCGGTGAAGGAGCAGTGTGTATACCGCTCCTTCCCATTGAAATCAATGGGACACCGCGGTAATACCGCCCGCAAACCGTGGCTGTAGCTGCGGTTTGCGGGCGGTATTAACCCTTTTTCGGCCGCTAGCGGGGGTTAAAACCGCACTGCTAGCGGCCGAATATCGCTGTAAATACGACGGTATAGCGGCTATACCGCCACCGCACATGCCCGCCCCAGTGTGAAAGGGGCCTTAGACCCCCGATCCCTCCATAAAGAGTACCTGTCACCACCTATTACTGTCACAAGGAATGTTTACATTCCTTGTGACAGCAATAAAAGTGATGAAACATTTATTTATTTATTTTTTAAACACAATGTAAAGTAAAAAAATAAAATAAATGGGAAAAAAATGTTAAAGCGCTCCCGACCCCGCGAGCTCGCGCAGCAAAGAAAACGCATACACAAGTTGCACCCGCATATGTAAACGGTGTTCAAATCACACATGTGAGGTATCGCCGCGATCGTCAGAGCAAGAGAAATAATACTAGCACTAGACCTCCTCTGTATCTCTTCCTTTTTAGGTCCCGTAGTTTGTCGCCATTCCACGAGTGTGCGCAAAAAGACACTCACCTGTCCCACAATCCAGCGACGTGGCCACCCAAACCCTCCATTCTCTCCCCTGCCTGTCCATGGCGCTGGCAATACTACTGTGGGCATCCGGCTGTGACAGCTTGCAGCTTCACAGCCGGATGAGCATGTCTCACTGTGCTGTCCTGCATAGCCGGGCAATCTTCTGGGACCTGTGATGTGTTCCAGAAGATTGCAGGCAGGAAGGGCCGCCTAGGCGGCCCAAGCCGAAGTGGGAGCTCGTCAGTAATCGTGATGCATCGCGGAATCGTTGACCAGATAATCGTAATCGAATCGAATCGTGAGACCAGTGAAGATGCGCACCCCTACTGATTCCCTGTACAGGTCTCCCCTGCGAGGAGATGCAGCTGACCGGCTCTCCTCGCCACACACTCTGTCAGTGTAAGCCGAGGAGAGCTGATAAACGGCACTTCCTTGTTTACATGTGACCAGCTGTGTTTCGCCGTCATACGACGTTGTCCCAGAACAAGAGTGCCATCCCGTTGCCGTCATTTTACTATACGGTGGGCGGCAAGTGGTTAAAGTGATTGTAAAGTCAGAAGGTTCTTTATCTTAATGCATTCTATCACCTACAGGGGTATACACCCACTTTAATGCATAGAATGCATTAAGGTGAAAAACCTTGAAGGTTTACAATCATGAAGTGGAAATCGATTGATGAAACAAGCACCCTTATCAGAATATCGAATGATTTTTCAGGAAATGAAAACATTTGCTCAATCTTCTATCCCTCTATAGCCAGCTTTGATCTCTATCCAAATCACTAAGTTGATGTGCAGAACTAATTAACCCCTGCAATGTCATACTTACCATACTGGGATTGAAGTTACCTGTGCCAATGACTAATCATTTGCCCACCTTGGAAGTTACTGAATCAATGCCACTTATGATCGGCCTCCCAGGGGGGCAAACAGGATCCTTATGCACCTTTGGTAGGTAATAGATCACCGGTACCGGTGATCTATTACCTACCAAAGGTGTATAAGGATCCTATTTGCCCCCCTGGGAGGCCGATCATAAATGGCATTTATTTGGTTACTTCCAGGGTCGGCAAATATATTGATCACTTCTTGCAGCCTTTGATGGTAAAAACTCCATCTTATTTGAGAGACTCTATGCAAGTTATAAATGCCCTTAAACTGGTGGAATCTAATGAAAGCTACAGTATATTCTTGTTACTGTGGATGTAATCTCATTGTATAATATTATCTCGCACCAACATGGTCGTGAAACAGTAGAACATTTTTTAAGATCGGATACTAGCGCTGACATTCAGAGGGAATTTATTTTGAGCCTCTTGGATTATGCTATGGGGCACAATTATTTTTGGTTTGGTGGGTCCTATTTTTTGCAGAATAAGGAGGTGGCCATGGGGGCTAAGTTTGCGCCCAGCATGGCCAACCTTTTTATGGACAAGTGGGAGGAGGATGTCGTCTATCAGAGACCCAGACCAGAGTTGGTTCTCTGGAAAAGGTACATAAACGACATCCTCCTTCTATGGGATGGCAACTTTGAATCGTTAAGCGAGTTTATGTCCATGCTGAATGATAATGATAGGGGCATCATTCTACAACATGAGGCAAGTAAAACAGAGATCCATTTCCTTGACTTGAAGCTTCAAATTGTTAATGGTGATAGTGAAATCACGTCAACATATTTCAAGAAAACAGACAGGAATGGATATATTAACACCAGCAGCCGCATCATAGTGCATGGTTGAAGTCCATCCCCAAGAGCCAATTTTTAAGGCTGAGAAGAAATTGTACCAACTTAGATGCTTTCCTGCATGAAGCTTCTGTCCTTAGACAAAAGATTTTTGGAGAAGGGATACGAGGCTGATGAGCTGGAGGGAGCTTTAAAAATGGCCCTTGAGAGGAATAGGGATGACCTATTGATATCAAAGACTAGAGGCCAGGATGATAGCTTTAAGTTTGCCCTCTTCACTACGTATTCCAATCAGCATTTTGAAGTGAAGCAAATCATGCAGAAGCACTGGAGTATATTGCAGAGTGATAGAGTCCTGGGACCTCATCTCCCTGATAACCCTCAGGTGGTGTATAGGGGTGTTCCCTCATTGAGACTGCAGATAGCACCCAATGTTGTTGACACCCCTAAGCAACTTTCTTTCAAAATATGGGTGTTTTTTTCCCATGTAGGAAATGTGCAAGATCTGTAGGAAATGTCCAATCTGCAAGATCAATGCTCATAAATGTAGGAGAACCGAATCTTGACCTCTACTCATGAATCATTTCCTATCAAGCCATTTATCACATGCTCGTCCAAAAATGTTGTGTACATTATTCGTTTTCCATGTGGGCTTCAATAAATAGGTCGTACTGTTCGTATGTTGCAGACAAGATTAGGCGAGCATGTGGCCAATATAAGGAAAGGTTTTCCTAAGCAAAGTTTGTCTAAACATTATGCTTTACGACATTTTGGGAATAGATACGTTTACTGGCTATTGGAGGGGTAGTAATACTGTTATGCCGCGTACACACGATCGGTTTTTCTGATGAAAAAAGACCAATGGACCTTTTTCATCGGACAAACCGATCGTGTGTGGGCCCCATCGATAGCAAATTCCGATCGTCTGTGTGAAACTCCATCGGAGAAAAAACCCACGCATGCTTAGAATCAAGTCGATGCATGCTCAGAAGCATTGAACTTAATTTTTCTCGGCTCTTTGGAGTGTTTTACGTCACGGCGTTTGGGACGGTCAGATTTTTGACTGATGGTGTGTAGGCAAGACTGATGAAAGTCCGCTTCATCGGAATTCCGATGGAAAAATCCATTGGATTTTATTCCACTGGAAATCCGATCGTGTGTACAGGGCATTAGAGAGATTTCCAGGTTAGAAAGTAGATGGATATATAAAGCCAAAACGTATACCCCATTCGAAATGAACATTGAATGGGATATTAATTCCTTTATTAATAATGGTTGAAGATGTGGCCACTGTTATATTGCCTGCAATAGAGTGTTATTTCGTTTTTAAATCCATATGCCAATGTGTTTCTTGTATTATGGGTTTTATTATTGCAATGTACTCATTAACCACAAGATGGCGCTGGTCCCCGGGATGTTTGTTTACCATGAAACCAATGGGTTTATAGTTAATTATTTTCTTCTCCGTTTTTATTTATTTATTTAGGTCATATAGTTAATTCTTATATACGTGTACCTTTCTTGATAACGAATAGTTTGTAGCTGTATTTCAGGTAATTTAGAACGTAGCTAATATCCATTTTTCGTATAAGCCGCTCCTATGTAAACAAGCCATATCGTACTGTCAGGAAGATTCTGCCAGAAACAGAGATCTGCACAAGTTGGTGCGCGATTGCGGGTGCACGGTCCCTGACGCCAGGCGGGCTATTTAAACCAGGCTGACACACAGAAGCATTGCTGTCTGATCTACAGAGTTCCCCGTGTGTTACCTGCTATCCAAATCTGTTCCTGTGTATTACCCGGCTTGCCTTTTGACTATTCCTGCTGTCTGCCTGCATCTCACCCCGCCCCTGTCTTGACGTTGCATCTGCCTGCTCCTCTGGTCCTTCTGCTGCCTGCCTGATACCGACCAGGTTTGTTCCAGCTGACTACCTTGGACAGTTCCATCTGGAGTTCCGGACTCACTTCCTTGCTGTTGATCCTTCCAGGTACTCGTGCTACTCTGCACTCCTGCGCCTCCTGTTTGGCAGGAGGAGTCAGTGCATCAAGAGCCACCACACACAGACAGATCCTGGACATGGGCTTCAAATGTTGTATTCCTCTTGTCAAGCCACTCCTGAACAACAAACAACATCAGAAGCTTCTTACCTGGGGGCTAAAGAAAAACAGACCTGGTCTGTTGCTCAGTGGTCCAAAGTCCTGTTTTCTGATGAGAGCAAATTTTGCATCTCATTTGGAAACCAAGGACCCAGAGTATGGAGGAAGAATGGAGAGGCACACACTGCAAGATGCTTTAAGTCCAGTGTGAAGTTTCCACAGTCTGTGTTGATTTTGGGAGCCATGTCATCTGCTGGTGTTGGTCCACTGTGCTTCATTAAGTCCAGGGTCAATGCAGCCGTCTACCAGGAGATTTTGGAGCACTTCATGCTTCCTTCCGCAGACGAGCTCTATGGGGATGCTGACTTCATTTTCCAGCAGGAATTGGCACCTGCCCACACTGCCAAAAGCACCAAAACGTGGTTGAATGACTGTGGGATTACTGTGCTTGATTGGCCAGCAAACTCGCCTGACCTGAACCCCATAGAGAATCTATGGGGCATTGCCAAGAGAAGGATGAGAGACATGAGACCGAACAATGCAGAAGAGCTAAAGGCCGCTATTGAAGCATCCTGGCCTTCCATAACACCTCAGCAGTGCCACAAGCTTCCATACCATGCCACATTGAGTACTGATGTACTGAGTACATATGCATGCTTATACTTTTCAGAGGTCCGATATTGTTCTATGTACAATCCTTGTTTTATTGATTGCATGTAATATTCTAATTTTCTGAGATTGTGGATTTGGGGTTTTCATGAGCTGTAAGCCATATGTCAGGTCACCTGTGGCCAGATGACAGATGCACACCGTTGGGGGTCAGGAGTGCACCACAAGGTAGTGAACCCTATGGCTGACTGCTGCAGATGGGACACTGGGTGGTTGTGGAAAGCGGGACCAGTAGAGCACAACAGGGATCTACAGGGAGCTAGAGCCCAAGATTCCCCAGGGCGCAGAGTCTAAGATCCAGCAGGTTTTCACCAGAGCCTCTAGTGGTGAGGATGGCCTACGCTGCAGCTGGATCCAGGTCACGGCCCCCAGAGTCCCCTAGCTCACGCTCCGTAGGGTAAAGAGGCTGGAGGGGAAGCAGCAGCACAGGACACAAGAATAGTGAGGGGAAAAGCCAAGGTCAGGGCAACAAGCAGACACGGATAAACGAAGGGCAAGCCGAAGGTCAAGGTCACTAGCAGACAGGGATAGTTGGGAACACAGAGACAGACGTAGCACACGGCAGGCAGGAACCCAAACACACAATGCTTAACAAACACGTTGATCAGTAAGGCAGACTTGCAGTGCACAGGTTAATATAGAGTTCTGTGATAGGGCCTGGGGTGGAGCCAGGCTAGGAGGAGAGATTATAAAAGCAGCCAGGAGAGAGTCTGGCCTCTAAGGTGCACACAAGAGGAGGAAGGTAAGATGGCAGACAAACATTACTGCATATACATGACACCATAATCATCACAATTATGACAAATCACGGCTTTAACTGTCTTGCTTTGCATGTAATGAGTCTATCTCATATATTAGTTTAACCTTTTAAGTTGCATTAGTGAAATAAATTAACTTTTGCACAATATTCAAATTTTTTGAGTTTCACCTGTATCATCACAACGGTTTAGGAACATCACTTTGAATACCTATGAACTTATCATTCATATTGGACATTATTTAGTACAGTGCTGCACCTCTAACACATCATACTATTGTTTATTATCTCCAACAATATTGTGCTAGCTGCTATTTATTAGTACTTTTTATTAACCTAAGCACAATAGATTTGTGTTGTTATCTTCATACAACAGTCAACCACTATTAGAGCAGCAGTGGGATCAGTACTATAAGATAAAATCACTGCTTTCTTTGCCATCAAACAATACAACATTAAAGGTGGCAGGAACAGCTAAACTTTTGGACTTTACTAAGGCTGGGCCATGTGAACCATGTACAAATCCAGCCTTGATATATTATGAATGACAATATCATCAGTCAGCATCCAAACTCCACCATATATCATGTGTCCTATTGTGAATGCCAAGATGCGGGATATTAAACGAGGATTTACACACTATTAGAAAGGCAGTAAATAGATTTGAGACCATAAATAAAATGTAACGGTAATAGGGAAAGGATAATGGTACGCAACATATCACAATTATTTTATGAGATGTATTCTTACCAACTTCCAATTCATTTCTTACTATGTTCTGTATACCGCTGTATGTAATGAACTGATAAAAGTCAGTACAGGCAGATAGCACAGGAAGTTATCTGTTAGTATTGCTCCCTGTTTTCTCTGTGACTTACAGAACACTCCAATGTTATGGAAATGAGGAGATGGAGGGGTGTCTCGTGTTCCTAACATACTTCCTGTACAAGAGTGACAATCAAAATAAATGAAAAAAAGCTCCAGTGGAAGCGCTATAGTCTCTGAGTGAACCCAAATGAAAAAGAGAGTCAGTAAAAAAATATATATACCGTATATACTCGAGTATAAGCTGACCCGAGTATAAGCCGAGTTACCTAATGTTACCACAAAAAACTGGGAAAACTTACTGACTCGAGTATAAGCCGAGGGTCAACAATGCCCATTTGCACGCCTCACTGTGCCCATTGCAACTTCACTAAGCCCATTGTCACTGCCCATTACCACCTTACTGTGCCCATCCTCACTGTTCCCATCCTTACTGTGCCCATCCTCACTGTTCCTCACTGTTCCCATCCTCACTGTTCCTCACCTCACTGTTCCTATCCACACTGTTTAAATTGAACATTGTAAATTGTAACTGAAAAAAAATTGAGAGGCTGCGGCGTCCATCGTTTAAAACTTGCGGTCTCTTCCTCTTCCCTTCCGTGATAGGCGTTTTCTAAGCACACAGTTCCGCCTATCACGAACGTTCTCTCATCCTCAGTTTCCCAGCAGACGTCTGTGATTGGCGGAACACTGAACACAGTGTCTGCTGGGATGGGTGAGGATGAGAGAACGTTCGTGATAGGAGATTCTCAGCAGACACTCTCCGCCTATCACGGAAGGGACCAGGAAGAGACCGCGAGATTTAAACGATGGACGCCGCAGCCTCTCAACTTTTTTTCAGGTACAATTTACAATGTTAAATTTCGCTGACTCGAGTATAAGCCGAGGGAAGGGGGGGGGGGGGACTTTCAGCCCAAAAAAAAGGGCTGAAAATCTCGGCTAATACTCGAGTATATATGGTATATTGTTATTAGAGTTGAGTCCCGTCCAACAAGGACTAAAGCCTCGTACACACGATCGGATATCCTATGGATTCTAATCCGATGGTTTTGCCCATCGGAAATCCGATGAAGCTGACTTCCATCAGTCTTGCCTACACACCATCAGTCAAAAAACCGACCGTTCCAAACGCGGTGACGTAAAACACTCCGATGAGCCGAGAAAAATTAAGTTCAATGCTTCTGAGCATGCGTCGACTTGATTCTGAGCATGCGTGGGTTTTTTATCCGATGGACTTGCCCATAGACGATCGGAGTTTTCGATCGGTTTTTTATCCATCGGAAAAATTTAAAACATGTTCTATTTTTAAAAACCGATGGAAAAAAGACCGATGGGTCCCATACACGATCGGTTTGTCTGATGAAAACAATCCATCGGACGGTTTTCATCGGTAAAACCGATCGTGTGTACAGGGCTTTAGATGAAATATGCATTAAACCACATAAAAGACAAGACAAGACTTCTTCCAGTTAAAGAATTCCAGCATGAGCTTTTTAGGCTGGGCTTCTCCTCTGGGTCACAGGAGTGCAATTCGTTTTGCATACCTCTGAACCATTTTCAACAGAGAGAAGTCTGAAGTCCGCTCTCTGCTGACGTCACTGCCATCAGTCGAGGCAGCGTGCCATCCCGACTTCCAGGGCCATCTTTTCCATTGGGCACGCTGGGCAGTTGCCCAGGGGCCACACTTGCCTGGGGGGCCCCACCGGCTGCCCAGCGACCCCAGTAAAAAAATGGTGGGAAGCGGCGGGTCAGAACTGTGCATGCGCAGTTTGCGGATATCGCCGAGAAGATCCGATCCTCCACGAGTGCTGCCTCTGTTTGTCCGCCGATGATGACGTTAGCCACACCCGCCAGACTTAAAAAAAAAAAAGCAGGAGGAGCTGAGGGTGAATGGACAGAGTAGAGTGGTCAGAGCAGACAGCACAGCAGGCTTGAAGCAGAGTGTGGCGGAGTCGGACCCCTGTCGGCAGTGCCGGTTTTCGTGAGCCTGTAACCTGCCCAGCCACCAGCCAGTACAGACACGGAGTGCCCTGGTTGGTGTCGTACGGTGAGTGGCTGTCTGGCTGACTGTGCAGCTTGCACAAAGAGATCGGGGGGTGGTCTGTTGCTCTGATGTAAGTGGGAACTCTGATGTAAAGAGAAAGCAGTGGACTCTGATATAAGGTGGTCTCTGGTCACCAGAGCCCCCCTTACATCAGCGTTTCCCCTTACATCATGATCTGCAGCATTCCCCTTTACATAAGAGTTCCCTTTCACTGGGGAATCCTGCAGACTCTGATGTAAGAGGAAACTCTGTGCTGGCTGGGTTATAGTAACCTAACCTTCATGTCAATGAAGAAATGTTTTTTTTTTTACTTTTGTTTAACTTAAACACATTGCTAATAGCACAATCTATATGTTTATAGTTTAAATACTGACATTTGCACTGTTTGGCACTGAAAACTGTAATTTTAGGTACCCTTTTGCAGTGTCAGTAAAAAATGTGGTTCTGCCAGTAAATGTCCTGATTTTTGCCAGTGCACCGTATTGCCCGGGGGCCTATAATGCTCTTAAGATGACACTGCCGACTTCCCAAGTCTGGGTCCCCCAGCTGGCTTGATTGATGGCAGTCTCAGCCTCTCAGGGAGCCGCTGAGATGCTGAAATGGCTGCTCCCCAACCCTCCACAGCTCAGCGCTCCAGTGAGCGTGGAGAAGCAGAGAGGAGAGACGCTGACTGACAAGCAGCAGCTCTGCTCTCGGGGATCTGTGAAAACCGAGCCATCGGCAATGTTTGGTAGCTCGGTTCTCAGTTCAGAGATGGCGGGGACAGATGCAGCATCGGTCTGATGCTGCATCCATCTAGGTAAGTATGAATAAGAAAAAACAACCCATACTTCTCTTTTAAGCTCTTAAAACTTTCTAAGTGCCCCAAATAAAATAAAAAAACAGTTTATGGGGTCAAGAGTTTAGTTTGTAAACCGCCCAATAGAGGGTTAAACAACACTACTGATGCACAGGACAATGCAGCTCCATCAGCCAGCGGAACACTGGAAACTGTAGAAACAAAAAGGAGAGGCAGAGCGCAGTGGCTCCTTGTGCAATACAGCTTATTGAGTAAATGAACAAAACTTAAAAACAAGTTGTACTCACAAAGGTTATGTGACACAGAGCATTTCTGTGGGAAAACCGCAGCCAGCATACGGACAGTGATCCTCCTGAAAGTGGGAGAGCAGGAGCTGAGATGAACAGGGATCCAGCTTACAGCAGCAGACAAGCTGCGCGTGAACTGCTCCTCCCTACTAGGGAGTTCCAATCCTCAGTGAGGCTGGTCCCGCCTCTACATACATACACGTGACTTGGAGCTGTTCCAGCCAACAAGGGATGCTCTGAGAGTTGCTATTACAACATGTTTCAGAGGGCATTGTACTAAAAAACTAAAATAATGTGGTTGCATAAGTGTGCACACCCTCTTATAACTGGAGATGTAGCTGTGTTCAGAATTAAACAATCACATTCAAACTCGTGTTAAATAGGAGTCAGTACACACCTTTCATCATATAAAGTGCCTCTGATTAACCCCGAATGAAGTCCAGCTGTCCTAGTAGGTCTTCCCTGACATTTTCTTAGTCGCATCCTACAGCAAAAGCCATGGTCCACAGAGAGCTTCCAAAGCATCAGAGGGATCTCATTGTTAAAAGGTATCAGTCAGAAGGGTACAAAAGGATTTCCAAGACATTAGATATACCACGAAACACAGTGAAGACAGTCATCATCAAGTGGAGAAAATATGGCACAACAGTGACATTACCAAGAACTGGACGTCCCTCCAAAATTGATGAAAAGACGAGAAGAAAACTGGTCAGGGAGGCTGCCAAGAGGCCTACAGCAACATTAAATGAGCTGCAGGAATATCTGGCAAGTACTGGCTGTGTGGTACATGTGACAACAATCTCTCGTATTCTTCATATGTCTGGGCTATGGGGTAGAGTGGCAAGACAGAAGCCCTTTCTTACCAAGAAAAACATCAAAGCCAGGCTAAATTTTGCAAAATCACATCTGAAGTCTCCCAAAAGCATGGGGGAAAATGTGTTATGGTCTGATAAAACCAAGGTTAAACATTTTGGGCATAATTCCAAAAGATATGTTTGGCACAAAAACAACACTGCACATCCCCAAAATAACACTATACCCACAGTGAAGCATGGTGGTGGCAGCATAATGCTTTGGGGCTGTTTTTCCTCATCTGGAACAGGGAGGGGCCTTAGTCAAGGTAGAGGGAACAGTTCCAAATACCAGTCAATATTGTCACAAAACCTTCAGGCTTCTGCTAGAAAGCTGAACATGAAGAGGAACTTCATCTTTCAGCATGACAATGTCCCAAAGCATACATCCAAATCAACAAAGGAATGGCTTCACCAGAAGAAGATTAAAGTTTTGGAATGGCCCAGCCAAAGCCCAGACCTGAATCCGAATGAAAATCTTTGGGGTGATCTGAAGAAGGCTGTGCACAGAAGATGCCCTTTGTAATCTGACAGATTTGGAGTGTTTTTGCAAAGAAGAGAGGGCAAATATTGCCAAGTCAAGATGTGCCATGCTGATAGACTCATACCCAAAAACACTGAGTGCTGTAATAAAATCATAAGGTGCTTCAACAAAGTATTAGTTTAAAGGTGTGCACACTTATGCAACCATATTATTTTAGTTTATTTTTACTTCCCTCCACCTAAAAGATTTCAGTTTGTTGTTCAACTGAGTACAGTTTATAGGTCACATTAAGGCCTCATGCACACTGGACGTTAAAATAACGTTATAAAAATGCCAGTAGCTTTGCAGTGAGTTTTTCAACTTTTTTTTTTTTTAAATAATTTTTTATTTTTTTTCAATGGATTAAAAACGTTAAAAAACACTGGTGAGCGACGTTTTTGAGCGTTTATTGACATTTATCAGCGTTAGAGTTTTTACAGCTGAAAAACTTCTCTCAGAACCCACTAGTTTGGGGTTTTTTTTACTGCTCAAACACACTACTGCCCAAAACTGCTGATAACAGCCTATGTGTGCATGGACACATAGGATAATATGATGGAGAGTTTAATGACTGTAGAAAAAAACGTCTACTGCCAAAAACAGCTGCTGTAAAAACGTCCAAAAACGTCCGGTGTGCATGAGGCCTAAAGGTGGAAAAAATTCAGAAATCTTTTTCACATTTTTTTACATCAGACAAACCTGACATTTTAACAGAGGTGTGTAGACTTTTTATATCCACTGTGACTCAATAAATGCATAAAAAACGCAACATGGTGCATTTTTGATGCATTCTTGCTGCATTTTCAATGTTTTTTTTTAAAGGGGAGCTTTAAGGAAAAAAATAGGATTTTTTGTACTCACCGTAAAATCCCTTTCTCTGTAGTCCATGGACGGACACAGCTCCTTTAACCCCTTCCATACCGGACCATTGGAAAATGACGCCGGCAGGAACCCTCTCTCCCTCCGGGTGGACGTCATATGACGTCCTGGGTTTGAGGGGGGATATCTGAATGATGCCTGCAGCTAGAGGCATCATTCAGATATCCTTTTTTTCAGCCGGCGATCCTGCGCACCATAAGAACAATTATAGCGGCGCCGGTGGTGGGTCACGTGACGAGCATAGAGATGACTGGTGACCATGATCGTCGGATCCCCGGGCGCGATGTGATGACGTCACGCCCGGGTCCTCAAATGTAAACAAACCTGCCATTGCGGCTGTAAGTATGAGATCAGTGAAAAAAAATTCACGATCTCATGCTTTCCAGCCTGGAGGAGAGATGTGGGGTCTTATTGACCCCACATCTCTCCATAAAGAGGACCTGTCACACACATTCCTATTACAAAGGATGTTTACATTCCTTGTAATAGGATTAAAGTGATCAAAAAAAAAAAAAGTGTAAAAAAAAAATTTAAAAAATAATATTTTTTTTTTTAAAACGCCCGTCCCCAATAGCTCGCGCTTAGAAGCGAACACACACGTAAGTCCCGCCCGCATATGTAAACGCCGTTCAAACCACATATGTGAGGTATCGCCGCGTGCGTTAGAGCGCGTGCAACAATTCTAGCACTAGACCTCCTCTGTAACTCTAACCTGGTAACCTGTAAACATTTTCAAAGCGTCGCCTATGGAGATTTTTAAGTACCGACGTTTGGCGCCATTCCATGAGTGTGCACATTTTTAAAGCGTGACATGTTAGGTTTCTTTTTACTCTGCGTAACATAAGCTTTCATATTTTACAAAAAAATTGGGCTAACTTTACTGTTTTGTTATTTTTTAATTCATGAAACCATTTTTTTCCCCAAAAAAAGGCGTTTGAAAAATTATTGCGCAAATACCGTGCAAGATAAAAAGTTGCAACGACCGTCATTTTATTCCCTAGGGTGTCTGCTAAAAAAAAACATATATAATATTTGGGGTTCTGAGTAATTTTCCAGCAAAAGAATGATGATTTGTACATGTAGGAGAGAAGTGCCAGAATAGGCCCAGTATGGAAGTGGTATAAAAAGCCCTGTATGGAAGTGGTTAATTCTTGACAGTTGGGTTATGTTCCTGTTCTATAGGAGTGGACTAGGCAGAACATGTTAGATATTAAATACAAGTTATTTTAACAGAGTTGAACAGCCCCGCCCAGGGGGCGGTCCCTCCAGACATAACCCTCCGCCCTGCAGTCAGCAGCTCAGTTCGTAAAAAGCAGTACAAACCAAAAAAGGAGGGGTGGGTGCTGTGTCCGTCCATGGACGACAGAGAAAAGGATTTTACGGTGAGTACAAAAAATCCTATTTTCTCTTTTCGTCAATGGACGGACACAGCTCCTTAATTCTTGACAGTTAGGACATCCTAAAGCAGTGTCAAAAAACGAGGGGTGGGAACAGCAATCAAAAAAACTATTTTCACCCCAAACAAGCAGAGCTCCTCAACGGAGGAGTTGCAACCTCAAACAGTCGCCTGCAAAACTTTTCGGCCGAAGCTAGCATCCGAAGATGCACTCACATCAACCTTGTAAAACTGGGAAAAAGTGTGAACAGACGACCATCTTATACACCTGTGAGACAGCCGCTTTATGTCGGAAAGCCCAAGAGACACCAATAGCCCTGGTCGAATGCGCCGTGACAGGAAAAGGAGGTGCCCGCCCCTTAAGGGCATAGGCCTGGATGACGGTCTGCCTGATCCACCGAGAAATGGTGGCCCGCGAGACCGCCAGGCCCTTCTGCGGACCAGACACCGACACAAACAGTGAGTCAGACCTCCGGAACGGAGCCGGAACCGATAGGTACACCCTCAAGGCACGTACCACATCTAAAGAATGCAGCGCAACCTCCTTGGAATGCGATGGCCGAGGACACAAGGATGGAAGTACAATGTCCTCATTCAGGTTAAAGGCCGAAACCACCTTCAGAAGAAAGGAAGGCTGCGGGCGCAGCACCACTTTGTCCTTATGGAGGACCAAATATGGGGACTTGCAAGACAAGGCCGCCAATTCAGAAACCCTCCTGACGGATGTAATGGCTACTAGGAAGGCAACCTTCTGAGAGAGCGTCAAGAGAGGAATTTCCCTGATGTCCTCAAAGGGAGGTTTCTGAAGTACAGAGAGCACCAGATTCAAATCCTACAGAGGTAGTGGTGGTCGAACCAGAGGATCCACATGTCGGACCCCTTGCACAAACATACTCACCAATGAATGAGCCGCCAGGGGTCGCTGAAAGAAAACAGCCAAGGCTGAAATCTGCCCCTTAATGGTGCTTAAGGCAAGATTCTGATCCACTCCACGCTGTAAAAACAGCAGGATCCTGGAAACCGAATATGCCCGTGAACGCCATTCCATCTCCTCACACATAGAGATGTAGGCTCTCCAGGTGCGATGGTAGATGTTCCTAGAAGAAGATTTCCGTGCCCTCAACATGGTTGAAATGACCGAATCCCACAGGTCTCGGTCCCTTAGTACCTGGCTTTCAATAGCCATGCCGTTAAAGCCAGGAACTGTAAAGCAGGATGAAGAATGGGACTTTGCGAGAGAAGGTCCTCCCGCATTGGCAGTCGCCAAGGTGCATCCGCCACCAGGCGCACAAGGTCAGCGTACCAGGGACGCCTGGGCCAATACGGGGCGATGAGAATTACCGGAATCCCCTCGGTCTCTACTTTGCAGAGCAGACGAGGAAGCAACTTCAGTGGGGGAAAGGCATAAATTAGTCGATACTGATCCCACGGGGCCACCAAGGCGTCTGACGCGTCTGCCCAGGGATCTCTGGACCTGGCCACGAACCTCGACACCTTGCGATTGAGTCGAGAAGCCAGGAGATCCACGTCTGGCGTGCCCCATCACCAGCAAAGGAGTTGAAATACCTCCGGATATAACGACCATTCCCCTTGGTCCAGCATCTGGCGACTCAGATAGTCCGCCTGCCAGTTTTCCACGCCCGGAATGTAAACTGCCGATAGAGCCGGCACGCCAAGCTTCTTGTTCCTCCTTGATGGTTGACGTATGTCACTGCCGTGGCGTTGTCTGACTGGATCCTGACTGGACGCCCTTGTAGCCTCTGTGACCACTTGGAAAGGCACAGCCTGCTCGCCCGGAGTTCCAGGACGTTGATCGGCAGTTGGAATTCGTCCGGAGTCCAGCGGCCCTGGGCGTCCGTCGTGATCACAGCCCAATGAAAGGGGAGGAACGATTTCCCGGACCGAAGAGCCGGGGATCTCAGCCACCAATTCAGAGAGGCCCTGACTAGATGACTTATCTGAATCTGATGATCCAGAGACAACAGAGATTTGTTCCATTGGGAGAGAATCTCCCTTTGCAAGACCCGAGTGTGGAATTAGGCAAATGGCACTGCCTCGAAAGAGGCTACCATGAGGCCCAGGATTCGCATGCAAAAACGGAGAGAGGACCATTTGCGGGATGTCAACAACCTCACCACAGTCTGGAGTGTCTGCAACTTTTCCAAAGGGAGAAAGACTCTGGCCTCCGAGGAGTCCAGAATCAACCCCAGGTACTCTAGGCGCTGGATCGGTACCAACACCGACTTATGGAGGTTCAGTACCCAACCAAACTCCCAGAGGGTCTGACTGGCTATAGACACGTCCTCCTCTAATTCTGAGCTTGAAGCAGCTCTCAGAAGAAGATCGTCCAAGTAGCCCACAATAGCAATGCAGCGCTGTCTCAGCAAAGCTAAAATCGGGGGGAGCACCTTGGTGAAAACTCTTGGTGCCGACGCTAGGCCAAAGGGAAGGGCCACAAATTGATAGTGGTCTTCGCCGATCGCAAAGCGCAGGAACCTCTGATGCCTGACGCAGTTGGGGACATGCAAGTATGCGTCCCTGATATCCAAGGACGCCAGGAAGTCCCCTGGGTGGAGTGCAGTAACCACCGATCTAATCGATTCCATCCGAGACTTTTGAACCTTTACAAAGGCATTGAGGGCCTTGAGGTCCAAGATTGGACGGACTCCGTCCTTCTTTGGGACCACAAACATATTCAAGTAGAAACCCTGAAACCTGTCCTGCGGTGGTACGGGTAAGATTACCCCGCACCTCAACAAGTCTTGCACTGCCCCCAGCAGGGAAGTCCGACGAGCTGGAAGGGGAGACAGATTTGAGGGAAAGAATATGTTTGGTGGACAAGAAAGAAACTCTATCTTATACCCTGAAGTGACCACCTCGCAGACCCACTGGTCGGAGAGCAGGGAGGTCCACTGAGCTGCAAACCCACAAAGCCGCCCCCCCACCCAGGAGGTGGGGGCAAAACTTCATGCGGAAGTAGGCTTGCTTGCTGGCTTGTTGGGTTTGCGCACCCAGGGACGTTTCTGTCCCCCAGCTGGATCTTTTTCCGTTTGGGAGGTTCTGTCAGCAGGTCCTGACTGACGAAAATATAGCTTCTGTGTGGGAAAGGAGGGCCCCGACTTACGGCGCAGCTCTTTTCCTTTAGTGGACTGAGGGAGAAGTGTGCTTTTACCTCCAGTGACATCTTTAATGATGTCGTCCAGTGAGGCACCAAAAAGCCTCCCACCTTTGAAAGGCAAATCAGACAGAGTTTTCTTGGAAGCTTGGTCAGCGGACCAGAATTTGAGCCATATCAGGCGGCGCAATACCACCGCAAATGCGGAAGCCCGGGAGATTAAAGGGGCCGCATCCAGGGTTGCATCACAGACGTACACAAGTCCCTGTACCAACTGTTCGGCCAGTTACACGCATTCTGGAGGAAGCTGATGCTCCTCCACAGTCTGGTGCAATACCTGAGCTCACTCATTGAGTGTCTGGGACACCAAGGTAGCAGCCAATATAGGCCGCAATGCTCACCGCTTCGGACCTCCTATTAGTAGTGTCTGTAAAGGCAGGGGTCCCCTCCACCGGTATAGTGGTTACTTTATTTAACCGAGAGACCCGAGGATCAACGACCGGAGGAGAAGCCCATTTTTTCAAAAGGCTCTCTTCAAATGGGTAACGGACAGCCCTGTGCTAAGGGACCGCAAAGGACCTCTGCGGCTATTCCCATTCCTTATCTATGAACTTGTCAAAGTAAGACATATAAGGAAAAACCTTGATAGCGGGTCGGTCTGTGAGACCCAAAAGGGACTGACACCCCAGCGGGTGTTCCAGCTGTATCCTCCAGCTGAAGAGTGACCTTCACTGCTGTGATATGCTATCACAAGTGCTCTATCCTGCGCTGACCCGGACAAGGAGTCTTCTTCACTGCCCGGACGGTCTTCGCATCCTCTGACACTTCAGAACAGGGGTCCTGTGCCGCAGCCAGGCCCGAGTCTGAGGCAGAGCATTCCCCAGGAGATGGCGGGGGAGGGGGCGCTTTTTTACCCCCCCCTTACGCCCGCCCTTGGCAACAAATGACTCCAGGACTGTCCATAGGCACCGCAGTTGTAGGGACACTGGTTGCTGCCCTGGAATGTCTGGGGAAGAAGCATCCAGCTTCTGATTCCATGCCCACCCACTGACAGCCTATAAGGACTTAAGTCAAGGTAATGGCACCGAAAAATATCCACCCTCCTTGCTGCTCTGACTGGGATTTTATCCAGGGAACTCACCACCCAAGTAAGAGGCTGCCCAGCGTCGCCGTCTGCCCTCCCTCCGCACACAGCGTGTGTCTAAGGTGTTCTGTGATGTGAACAGCGCTATTCGTGCCGTTCAGGAAGCCTTCCCAGCACTAGAGGCCACATCAATAAGAAAAAAACACCCTCAAAATGCCCGCCGAACACCTCAGAGAAATAGGGCGCGGACTACAAGAAAATGGCCGCCCGCAATGAAGACCTGCATCATAGCGCCACCACGACAAAATGGCCACCAATGGAGATTTCAATGCAAACTACAGGCCCCAAGAAAATGGCGTCGGTGCTTCAAAAAATGGCGCCTAAGCACCTGAGGTGGACGAGAAGGCCGTAGAGATACCGAATGGAGACTTCCCAGAGGCAGACCACCCCCCACAGAGAGCGGACCCGGACGCCCCCACACCGGGATACGGAATCCCCCGGCCGACGTAGCAGGGCAAGGCGAGGAGCAAAAAAGGGGGGGACAGAGGGAGAGGAAGGGAGACCCCCTAACCGACCCCCTGGGAATGCCCAGCTGTTCCATCCTGTCAAAACAGGAGGAACTAAACGTACCCGTCCATGTGAGGACTTGCTGGTGCGTTCCAGACAGACCCACAGCCGAGCAGTACAGAGTGGCTGTCGGCCCGGTCCACTGTGACTGAGACAGCAAGCAGCCTGGTCATATGTGGACCCCGGAGCAATAGCTCACCGGCCCCCCCTGGAGCCATGGGGTATGTCGTGGCCGACCCCGCACGTAGCTAAGGCCTGCTCACGCTCGATGGCCGGACTGGGGAGACTACAAGGATCTATATTATCCTGCCTGTCGCCCAGCCGGCAGTTGATAGTTAAGCTCAGGATCAAAAAATTAAATAATAAACAAGAAAAAGTAAAAACGTCTTCCGGACCCTGGGCCCAAAGGGAGCCAGGTCCTTCTCCTCTACTAGGCAGAAAAAAACTGGGCTGCTGACTGCAGGGCGGAGGGTTATGTCTGGAGGGACCGCCCCCTGGGCGGGGCTGCTCAACTCTGTTAAAGTAACATGTATTTAATATCTAACATGTTCTGCCTAGTCCTCTCCTATAGAGCTGCAACATAACCCAACTGTCAAGAATTAAGGAGCCATGGACGAAAAGAGAATTTTATATATATATATATATATATATATATATATATATATATATATATATATATATATAATTATTTTTTTTTTTGGGGGGGATATTTATTATAGCAAAAAGTAAAAAATATTGCTTTTTTCCCTAAATTGTCACCCTTTTTTGTTTATAGCGCAAAAAATACAAAACGCAGTGATCAAATACCACCAAAAGAAAGCTCTATTTGTGGGGAAAAAAGGACGCCAATTTTGTTTGGGTACAATGTTGCACGACTGCGCAATTATCAGCTAAAGCGACACTTTACAGAATCGCAAAAAATGCTCTGGTCAGGCAAGCAGTGTAAAAGGTGGCCATACATTACACAATCTGATTGGACAATGTCCTACAGTTATCAAAACAGGGGGGCACACCTAATCTATCCAATCAATCTGTATTTAGTCTGGCAGGCCCTTGCACTACATATTTGATGGTAGATCAAAAGGAGATGGCACGTGAGCTTAAGTACCTTTATTTCCATAAATAATACATTCATGTATTTCCATAATACATCCATAAATGTAATTATTTTAATACTGTTTCTATAATTTTCAAGTAATTGCATTACTTTATTTTTGGATGTTTTGGTCATATTTATGATAATTGATACATATGCGAATACTGATTTAGTAAGTTTATTTGTATTTTAATACACATTATTAGTGCTGCACTTTAGTTTGGTAAATTGTGTCTATTGGTGTAAAACATTTCTTTAGTCCTGCTTTGCTAATAGAGGGTATCTAGGGATTTAGGCATAATAGTGCATACAGTATATTTTGAGTTTTTTTAGTTAAGTTTATTTCATTGCAGAAAAGACAATGCATTAGAGCCTGCCTGTGTGCATTTTATTCTGACTTTAGTTCCGCTTTAAAATTGATTATATGCGTTACAATTTTACTCTACTATCTCCTTTAGAACTGTCAACAACTGTGTAATGCGAAGGCCTACCTGATACAGTTGAATACATTTTTTAAGTAGGTCCTCGCATTACAGTGTTGGTAAATCTATAGTGTACAGTGATTTCATAATTAAACTAAAACTTTTTTGGCTTAAAACTCTGTGGTGTGGGTGTCACAGCTCGATACTGCAGTGAGAAGAAGATTCATTGCATCCATTACAGACTTCTAAGGTTCACTTATGAGTAGGTGTATAAATATAGATATATTTGAGTTGTGTACCGAGTAACATTTAACAAGATGTCCATAGTTGTGTATTGCAACTCTTCCAGAGTTTGTGTGTCAAAATTACCATTCTGGGGACCAAAATTCCTGTAACATTATTACCTTTTCACCGGATTTTCCAAGACAATGCTGGAGGAAGAGGGCATCGGGAATCTCACACGCTGTGATTTTTCAATCATTACACACTTTGGCTCTGTTGGGAAGAACCGCAATAGGATATATATTAATTTGCCTGAAGCAATACGCTTAATATGGTTTACAAAAACAAGCTATGGCCTCTGCAATATATACTTACTTATTGTTAGCTGCAAATATCTTTAGCACCTATACTCACAGGTTTATAAGTAGTTAATAAGTAGGCATAAACCTCATACACTAGTGGAGGTATCCTCACCCTTCACCAGGAAAACCCGTCTGTCTTAAGACCACATGACATAACCAAAGTACTGTTTACAGTATAGAAATGTCATTGCTTGGATGAGACACACACACACACACACACAGTATAAATATATTAATAATTATCTACCAAATAAATTGCTTCCACTACACATGCCCAATATAATAGGATTTTTCTTTTCTTGCTTTCTTGGAGTCCATTGAGGGATAGGAATTACACTTAAAGATAGGACTGTAAGTTCCAAGTGTGTTTCTTCGGTCCCCCTCCACACTGAATGCTGGCTTTAGGAGCTCATCCCGCTCAAGCATATACTGCAACAACACAGAACGAAGCCACACTTCCGTGAAGTGTCAACATAAAGATTAATGAAAGCAGTTGGCTTCTGTCATAGTCCCAACCCTAGGCCATGTCCCTTCTGAGGTGGGGTCTAAAATGCTTTGAATAAACTTCATGGTGAGACTTTATGGGCGTGTGGCTTTGTTCTTCATTTTTGATTTGGGATATACTGCTGCCTACAGTAGGATTCGATAATGGCAAACAAAAAAAAGATATAAATCACGCCTTCCATTAACAGCATGTCTCAGTTTTGTAGTAAAGCAGTGCCAAGAGCATTCCTAGAAATTCAGAGGGATTGTGTCTTCAAGAAAAGAATTATGGACAAGGTAGTGTTGAGGTCACCAGGCACAGCATAAGGCCACCAGTTCAGACACTCACCTCACAGATGTATTAGATACAAAGAAAGCAACCTTGTCAGTGAGAGTAGACATAGTAATAACCCTTAATGGGTTTAAATGTTGGCTTCTGAATCGCAGAAAGAAAATCAGATTCAGATCCCACAGGGAAAGGTACAGAGTAAAAACATGGGAGACCCCTTGCACAAAGGCCTTAATCGACGAAGGGTCAATAGTCTCAGAACAGAAAGAGCAGAGATTTGACCTTCTGGTCCAGGCCCAACTGCAGGAAGGAGAGGATTTGTCCCACGGAGAAACTCTTGGGTGAAAGCCCCTACACTGACAACAAATTAAGTAAGAAAAGTGTACTTCCAAGTCTTGAGCATTGTAGGAATTACAGACGCAGAGCTGCCCCATGCCCTTAGAAACTGGGCTTCGATGGCAATGTCGTTAAAGCCAGCAAGGAAGGATGGCAAAGCCCTTGGGACAGTGGATGTGGAAAATCTGCTTGAAGTCTAATCATGTTGATGTAATACATTCATCTGAGCCAATCCGGAGCAGTGAGGATCACTGGAATGCCCTCCAACGTGATCCCGTGGAGCAGGAGGGAAAAAAAATTTGGATGAGGAAAGGCATAAATTAGGGTGGAGACACCAAAGCATCCACTGCTTCCAACAGTGGATGCCTACAATTGGATACAAACCTGTCCAGTTTATTGTTGAACCTGGAGGCCAGGAGGTCCACATCTGGTGTCACCTACCTGTGATACAGGTCCTAGAAGCTTTTTTTAGGTGAGGAAAATCTGCCTGCCAATCGTCTACATCTGGAATGTACACAGATGACAAGGCTGGAGCATGCAGTTCTGCTCAGGACAAGATCTGCTCTCTCTCTTGCTGTAGCAAGAATCTTGGTTCCTCCCTAATGTATGCCATTGCCAGACTGAATCTTGATTTAATAACCCTCCAACAGGTTGGTCCAACACTGGAGGGACAGAAAAATCACCTGAAGCTCAAAAATGTTTAATCGGAAGTTAAGATTCCCCCAACAACCAAGTTCCCTTCGCTAATAAGATGCCCAGGACTCCCCCTCAACCCAATAGGCTACTGTTTGTTGTGGGAATTTTCCTAAAGATAGAAGAAAGGACTTCACTGACTCCAGAGCATGATTACCCTAAGGCACTAAGACAGGAATAGCCTGATCCTTGGTCTCAATTGAATCGGAATGTCCCAAAAGGGATTGATTTGTCCCGCAATTACAAAACATTGTGTTGCTGAGATCTAGAGTGCAATTGAGCACCAAAGGAGGCTACCATCAGCCTCAAGACTCATGCAAAACTGGAAAGTTGGACCATTTCTGGATTGAAGAGTTTGAAACTGAGACTGGAGAGTCTGAAGCTTTTCTTAACCACTTAAGGACCAGTGCACACACATATACGATGACAGAATGGCACAGACAGGCAAATGGGCGTACAGGTACGTCCTTTTAAAATTGCCGACGTGTGGTCGTGTGCGTGCCGGCGCACGCGCGACCCTGCCGCGAGCTCCGTGGTCATGCCCGCGGGACCCACGGACTTGATGTCCGCCGGTGTCCCGCGATCGTGTCACGGAGCTGAAGAACAGGGAGATGTCAGTGTAAACACATCTCCCCATTCTTCCTAGTGACATGTCACTGATCGTCTGTTCCCTCTCACCGGGAACAGCGATCAGTGACGTGTCACTCGTAGCCACGCCCCCTAACAGTTAGAATCACTCCCTATGACACACTTACCCTCTTCCTAGCCCCCTAGTGGTTAACCCCTTCCCTGCCAGTGTCATTTTTACAATAATCAGTGCATTTTTATAGCACTGATCGCTGCATCAATGACAATGGTCCCAAAATGGCGTCAAAAGTGTCCGCCATGTCGCAGTCACAATAAAAATCGCTAATCGCCACCATTACTAGTAAAAAAAAAAATATTAATAAAAATGCCATAAAACTATCCCCTATTTTGTAGACGCTATAACTTTTGCGCAAACCAATCAATAAACGCTTATTGCAATTTTTTTATCAAAAATATGTAGAAGAATAGGCATCGGCCTAAACTGAGGAAAAAAAAAAAGTTTTTTTATATATTTTTTGGGGATATTTATTATAGCAAAAAGTATAAAATATTACTTTTTTTCAAAATTGTCGCTCTATTTTTGTTTATAGCGCAAAAAATAAAAACCGCAGAGGTGATCAAATACCACCAAAAGAAAGCTCTATTTGTGGGAAAAAAAGGACGTCAATTTTGTTTGGGAGCCACATCGCACGACCACTCAATTGTCAGTTAAAGCGACGCAGTGCCGAATCGCAAAAAGTGCTCTGGTCTTTGGCCAGCCAAATGGTCCGGGGCTTAAGTGGTTAAAAAGGAACACTCTGGACCGTGATGAGTTCAAGACCAGACCAGATATTTTAAGTGACTTTGTTCCAACAACAGTTTTGTAAGATTCAGGATCTACCCAAACTTTTGTAATGTCTGGACAGTCAAGAATATGTTGCCTGACAGAGCATTTACTGATTGTTCTCTCAACAGGAGGTTGTCTAAGTATCTCTCAATGGGGATGCCTTGATAGCGCAAATGGATCAACATTGGAGCCAGGACCTTGGTGAACACCCGAGGTGCCCAACAGGGCCAAATGGCATGACCATGAACTGATAGTGCAGGAGCCCTACAGCATACCACAGGAAACATTGGTGCACTGGAGAGATAGGTACATGTAAGTAAACATCTTTTATATTTACAGAACCCAGAAAATCTCCCTAATGAATGTATGCAGTGGCAGTTCTGTTAGAATCCATACAGAATTTTTGGATCCGAATAAAAACATTCACAGTTCAGAGATTGAGGATGGGGAAATTCAGCCAGGAACTGCATCTAACACCTCAGTCCAGAAAGCCAGAGAATGACTGATGGGGATTTACCAGTCTGTGAGGAGACAGGAGAATCTGAAGGGAGAAAGTCTTAAGAGGGCAAGGAACGAAACTCAAGTTTGTAGCCCTGGGACATCACCTCCCACACCCAAGCATTTGGAATCCAAGGTACCTGAGCATTTGCAAAAGCCTACAGATGTCCCCCCACTCTGTAAAGTGAGGATGCACCTTAGTGCTTGAGAAAGGTTCTCTGCTCTGACCCTATAGCGCTCACTTGAGTGCTGGGCTGTAGAGGGGGCAGGAGCAGCTGGCTAAGTCCCCGAGTGGCTTGCTGAGAGGCTGTGCCAGCTGCCGGTCCACAGTTGGGATCGATCCAGAGTCTGAACCGGCTGAGTGACATCACCCAACAGCGGACTTTAGCCCGCTATCAGCTAAAAACAAGTAACAGGATTGCAGAACGAAGTGCACTTCTGTGACTCACAGGAGTAGGGCGAAAAAGAGTTTTGGCCCTACTTCTCCTTTAAAACAGCAGAGTTAAAGCATTGTGCTTTAGTGTGAATAATCATATGCAGATGCTCCTGTGTAACTTACATTATTGGGAAACCACAGATTTTTGTAATTTAATTGGTGTATCCTTAAAGGGGTTGTATGGGTTTTTTTTTTTTTTTAAATAACAAACATGTTATACTTACCTCCACTGTGCAGTTCGTTTTGCACAAAGTGGCCCCCGATCCTCGTCTTCTGGGGTCCCTTGGCGGCTGTCTCGGCTCCTCCCTGCAAGAGCTAACCCCCCTCTGGGAAGTGCTTTCCCAAGGGGATTAGCTTGCGGGCGCACTACCGTGTGATACAGTCGGCGGCCATAGCCGCCGATTGCATCACTCGGCCCCGCCCCCCCGGCGCATCATTGATTTGATTGACAGCAGCAGAAGCCAATGGCAGCACTGCTATCAATTATCTGATGAAGAGCCGACTAGAGCTCAGGGCAAGCAACGTGGGATCGCGCCCAAGAAGATTCGGGTCTCAGGTAAGTAAAACGGGGGCTCGGGGGGGGCTGGTGACTGCAAGGTGTTTTTTCACCTTAATGCATAGGATGCATTAAGGTGAAAAAAACACGAATATTTACAACAAATTTAACTACTTTTTTTGGCCACCCATCCAATTTTTTTGCATTTACCCATATAAAAGTGGCAAGAATAAGTGATTCAGCCTCGATAAAACGGATATCATTCTTCGCAACTTTTCCCCTTGCAGTAAGAAAGCAGCGAATGTGAAGTCCTGGACACGCTCAGAAATTTTATGTGCCCAGTCCCTTTAGTACACCATGATGATTGACAACACAGTGTGCACAAAACAGACTGTATTAAATTGGAAAACTTTAATATTACCTAAAATGAAAGGAGGAGCGGGTGCACCGGATCTATATTTTTATTATGTTGCGGCAGTCCTGACTAGACTAGTGAATTGGTTCCATCACTCAGATACTAAACAATGGGTAACAATAGAAAAGGGGTTGAATCAGTTTGACCTTCAGGCACTTCCTTGATTAGATTTATCCCCCTATGGTACCAAACGAGATGTGTCGTTTCCTTTACCTTTTCTTACGTCTCATCTACTGAGTATTTGGTCAAAAATTATTTTTCAGTTAGGGCTTTCATTAAAAATAGGACCTATAGCTCCCTTATTTGCCAATCCACAATTCCCACCCGCAGTAGATCGGACTTATTTTCTTACATGGAATAAGGAATCTCACCGAAGAGTGAGTCAGATCCTTTATCAGGGTAAACTTCCGCCTATATTGAATCTAATGTCTACACATCAGCCTTCACTTATGCAGTGGATGGAATATCAGCAATTGCTATCATTTCTATCTTCTATCCCTTCAAACCAATCTTTTAACAGAGACTTAAATTTGTTTGAATCCATCCTATTGCAAAGCAGTAGACCAAAACACACCCTATCAGTAATATACAAGATTCTTATCTTAAAAAATCACCCTGAGCTCCCAGAATTTACAAATAAATGGGCATGAGACCTTAAAATTCAAATTGAAGCAGATGAATGGGAGAAATCATTTACACTCACACATTGTCTGTCATTGACAACTAAATCCCAGGAGACAAGCTATAAGCTTGTATCCCGTTGGTACCGATGCCCAACAACTATGCAACGAATATATTCAGATACATCGGACAAATGTTGGCGATGTCATTCCGCCAAGGGCTCGTTGATACACATCTGGTGGGAATGCCCCCAAATTTGGCAATTCTGGGACAAGATTATGCAGCTGTATACTATAGTTACAGGGGAGCTAATCCCCAACACACCACAAATTACACTGTTATCCATTTTACCAGGCTCATATAAAAACATTAAAAAGGGTTTGCTCAGACATTGGATAATAGCGGCGAGGATAGTTATTCCACGGCATTGGTGTTTAAACACAAATTCCATCAGTTAATGAATGGACACTGGAAATTGACTTAATAGAGAAGATGGAGACCCTCCTGGCACATGAATTAGACATACACGAAAAATGTTGCCAGATATGGGCCCCCTGGAGGACATTCAGAGAATCTACAGGAAACTAGAGGAAAAAACGTAACTAGAATAGAAACTAAAATATGACTTGATGGGGTTTCAGTAAGGCAGGGCTCGACAATCCCCGGGCGCCAGGTCGCAAATGCGACTAGAATTAGCGACCTGGCGCCTGGGGCAGCACAGCTGAGGTTACCTGTATCTCCGTGCGCCCCCCCTCCGCGATCGCGTGATCTCGTCGGGCCACGCCGGCCGTTAATTTAGGCCGCGGCTTTGCGGCCTTCTGCAGGCCTAGGCTTCATTCTGTACTCTGGCGCCATCTTGACAGCAATGCTTGCCTGTTTCACTGCCTGCCCATCTCCTTCCCTTTACTTAGAAGTTAACCCCCAAACATTATATATATATTTTATTCTAACACCCTAGAGAATAAAATGGCGGTCGTTGCAATACTTTCTGTCACACCGTATTTGCGCAGCGGTCTTACAAGCACACTTTTTTGAGGAAAACAATACACTTTTTTAAATTAAAAAATAAGACAACAGTAAAGTTAGCCAAATTTTTTTTTATATTGTGAAAGATAATTTTACGCCGAGTAAATTTGATACCCAACATGTCACGCTTCAAAATTGCGTCCGCTCGTGGAATGGCGACAAACTTTTACCCTTTAAAATCTCCATAGGCGACATTTAAAAAATTCTACAGGTTGCATGTTTTGAGTTACAGAGGATGTCTAGGGCTAGAATTATTGCTCTCGCTCTACCAATCGCGGAGATACCTCACATGTGTGCTTTAAACACTGTTTTCATATGCGGGCGCTACTCGCGTATGCGTTCGCTTCTGCACGCATTGGCTCCTAGATTCCAAGCAAATTTGTCAAGCCCTGCAGTAAGGGATGCCTAGATGTGGAGGCCCCGTCATCTCCCTTTTTTTTTTGTTGTTTGATTGTTTGTTTGTTTGTTTGATGTTTTGGTCATGATAGTTTGAATAATCTATTGGTAAGATGCTTCGATAGACCATTAGACCCGGTTCACACAGGGGCGACTCCGGACGCGACTTCTGGTCGCCCCGAGTTGCCCCAAGTCGTGCTATTTTTAAACTAATTGAAGTGAATGGAGATGTTTTAATGCACACGACTGCAGTCGCTCCGACTTCAAAAAAGGTTCCTGTACTACTTCAATCAGACTTCTAGGCGACCTGTAGGCAACTTGTATCATTGATTTCAATGGAAGTCGCTTAGAAGTCAGATCAGTGTTCATTTTGAAGGCAACTTTACAGGAAGATAACATACATTTCTCAGGCAAACCCCTCCCTCCCTCTCCCTCCCACAGAGCTGATTCTTGTTTTATGGCCACTGGAATGTCTCCTGTCCTGGAGGCAACTTCAGTCGTGTTGTAAATCACCACTTAGTCGCTCTGTGATTCATGCTCAAGTCGTGTCTGAGTCGTGTTGAAGTCTGAAGTCGTGTTGAAGTCGTGTTGCCCGTGTGTGAACCGAGCCTTAATGTATGTCGATTTATTTATTTGTAAAGAAAAATTCAATAAAATTGAGATTAAGAAAAAAACAGACTGGAAGAAGAAACCCCCACTGCATCATTTGAAACTTTCTTAAAAAAAAAAAAAAAAACACAACACACTTTTATTAAGCACAGTGGTGTGCTTTACTTATTTAGAACTCTGAAGCAAGTGAGGCTCTGCAAAATAAATGTAAAGTGTGGTCACATTACCTATCAAAGTCATGTAACCAACCTCTTATCCAATAAAGAGGTTCTTTCTGCTCTGCTAAGCAAAGTGAACTTTGTGGGATATCACTAGAGCTACACTGCAGCCTGATTTTTTTTTTAAAACAAATTATAAAATATGTGGTGTGGACTAACATTATGGTGTCCATTGAAAAGTGGATAGCGCAAAGTTATACCTCTCTACTATAAATAGCCCTCTCTATGTCATCTTATTAGGTATTTTATCTGGTAAGATACACCTCTTATGCCTTTGGAAAAGCCAGATTCTATCCAATATGAAAATTTGTGGTCCATGGTGACTGGACAGCGTCGCATAGTTGCTGATGATGTATGCTGCATACTCATGCTGCAAACCTCCCAGGACAGCAGCTATTACAAAAAATAGCAAATTGTTCAATATACATTCTAAACAATCTAAGATTTCAAGCATGATCATAAGAGAATGACTGCTGAAGCATTTTCTCTGTCAGGCTAAAACAAACGTGACAAGCTACCAAAATCGTTTTCCTCTGTACATCCCTCATCATGCAGATCCCCTAATCTAAAATACAAATTAATTTTGGGTTATTACTCAACATTTTCCCATCTACAGAGAAACATGATTGATGGTTCTGTTTGAAAATCCGGGTCTACTTGAAATGCTTCTCACTGGCTCCCAATATCATCGGCGATGCGTAAAGGAATACTGTGACATGATTGATTACCGAGCATTTGAAAATGTGAAGACAAGTAACATTTGGGAGAAATCCACAGTGATACATTTAAATAACAGCAAAGCCCTGTGATAACTGTACTGAGATGAGTAATTGGATCAGTTTTATGTACTGCTCTAGTTCTCCCCGGGAGTGGATTCTCTCCAAATCAGAGAGACCTTGTAAAGGATATGAAGTATAAAGAAAAAGATTCTATTATCCAAAGATAAAAACTTGAATTATCAATAAAATCTACACTTAATATACTAAGCAAATGTCAACAGTTCAGCCTCCTGGTATGGTCAGACAGCCAACTCATTCTATTAGTCTTGGCTACAGACAAGATATACGGTACCTGAACTGCATGTCTATAAAGAGTTAGGACTATGTCCTCGCTGGTGACCCTGCCACAAGCGATGGATAGAACAGGAGCTTGCAACTAACTGGCATTGGAAAACTTACAAAAGGTGAGAAAACATTAGACCAGTAACCAGCAGAATGATCATCTAAAGCTGAACACCAGAAAAATAGAAATGCTCTCTTGCAGTGGGGCTGCCCCTGCGCAGTTTAACTTACCTAATTCTCTGCTTCCTCCAAGCTGCAAGCCTCTTATCTCCTATATGCCAGCGGTCGCAGGTCCTCTAAAGATATCAATTTAAAATAAGAACACACAGCCCTGAACGGAACATGAGGATGCCAAGGAGTTTCCCTTCGTGGAGATGGCGGCGGCAGCATCTGACAGCCGATCCGAAAATCAGCTGGAGTGCCGACATCGTGGGCTCCCTGGACAGGTAAGTGTCCATATATTAAAGTATTTGTAGCTGCTTACTTTAAAAAAAAATTCCCCAGGTGGAACTCCTAAGTCCTAGATTTTTTGTACTCACCGTAAAATCCTTTTCTCTGTCGTCCATGGACGGACACAGCTCCTTAAATCTTGACATGTGGGTTATGTTCCTGTTCATAGGAGAGGACTAGGCAGAACATGTAATTATCTTAAAACATGTAACTTTAACAGAGTTGAACAGCCCCGCCCAGGGGACGGTCCCTCCGGTCATAACCCCTCACCCTGCAGCTTGCAGCTCAGTTCGTCAAAAAGCAGTACAAACTTAAATAGGAGCGGTGTGTGCTGTGTCCGTCCATGGACGACAGAGAAAAGGATTTTACGGTGAGTACAAAAAATCCTATTTTCTCTTTTCGTCCATGGACGGACACAGCTCCTTAAATCTTCACATGTGGGACATCCCCAAGCAGTGTCAGAAAAAACGAGGGGTGGGAACAGCAATCAAAAGAAGACTTAACTTCCCCCCAAACAAACAGAGCTCCTCAACGGAGGAGTTGCAACCTCAAACAGCCGCCTGCAAAGCCTTGCAGCCAAAGTAAGCATCCGAAGATGCATTCACATCAACCTTGTAAAAACTTTGAGAAAGTGTGAACAGACGACCAGATCACCGCCTTACACACCTGTGAGACAGATGCTTGATGTCGGAAAGTCCAGGAGGCACCAATTGCCCAGGTTGAATGCGCCGTGACAGGAAAGGGAGGCGCCCACCCCTTAAGGGCATAGGCCTGGATTACGGTCTGCCTGATCCACCTAGAAATGGCGGCCGACAAGACCTCCAGGCTCTTCTGTGGACCAGACACCGACACGAACAGTGAGTCAGATCTCCGGAACGGAGCCGTAGCAGAAAGGTACACCCGTAGGGCACGTACCATGTCTAAAGTATGTAGCGCAACCTCCTTGGGATGCGATGGCCGAGGACACCAGGATAGAAGTACAATGTCCTTGGTTAGGTGAAAGGCCGAAACCACCTTAGGAAGGAATGAAGGCCGCGGGCATAGTACCGCTTTATCCTTATGGATGACTAAGCAAGGTGACTTGCAAGACAAGGCCGCCAATTCAGAAAACCTTCTGACCGATGTAATGGCAACTAGAAAGGCAACTTTCTGAGAAAGCGTTAAGAGAGGAATCTCCCTGATGTTCTCAAAGGGAGGTCCCTGAAGTACCGAGAGCGCCAGATTCAAGTTCTTATGGAGGAAGCGGTGGTCTAATCGGGGGAACCACATGTCGGACCCCCTGTACAAACGTACTTACCAGTGAGTGAGCCGCCAGGGATCGTTGGAAGAAAACAGCCAAGGCTGAAATCTGCCCCTTAATAGTGCTTAAGGCAAGTTTCAGATCCACTCCGCGCTGGAAGAGCAGCAGGATCCGAGAAACTGAATATGCCCGTTGGCGCCAAGCCATCTCTTCACACATAGAGATGTAGGCCTTCCAAGTGCGATGGTAGATCTTCCGGGAAGAAGATTTCCGGGCCCTCAACATGGTGGAGATTACCGAATCTGACAGACCACGGTCCCTTAGTACCTGGCTTCCAATAGCCATGTCGTTAAAACCAGCGACTGTAAAGCAAGATGAAGAATGGGACCTTGAGACAGAAGGTCCTCCCGCATTAGCAGCCGCCAGGGAGCGTCTGCTACCAGTCTCACGAGGTTGGCGTACCAGGGACGCCGGGGCCAGTCTGTGGCGATTAGAATCACCAGAATTCCCTCGGCCTCCACTCTGCGGAGCAGACGAGGAATTTCATTGGGGGAAAGGCATAAATTAGCCAATACTGACCCCATGGAGCCACCAACGCTTCTGACGCGTCTGCCCAGGGATCCCTGGGCCTGGCCACAAACCTCGACACCGTGCGATTGAGTCGAGAGGCCAGGAGATCCACAACTTGTGTGCCCCATTTCTGACAAAGGAGTTGAAACACCTCCGGGTGTAATGACCATTCCCCTTGGTCTAGCATCTGGCGACTCAGATAGTCCGCCAGCCAGTTTTCTACGCCCGGAATGTAAACAGCCGATAGAGCCGGCACGCTCCTTAGAGCGACATCCGATGCTGCGACAGAGCTCTGTGTTCCTCCCTAATGGTTGACAGAAGCCACCGCCGTGGCATTGTCCGACTGGATCCTGACCGGACGCCCTTGAAGTCTCTGCGACCACTTGGAGAGGCACAGTCTGATCTCTCGAAGTTCGAGGACATTGATCGGCAGGCGAGATTCGTCCGGAGTCCAGCACCCTTGGGCCGACTGGACCCCCCAGACTCCCCCCCCAACCTGTGAGGCTGGCATCTGTCGTGATCACAGTCCAATGAAAAGGAAGGAACGACCTCCCGGACTGAAGATCTGGGGATCTCAGCCACCAACTCAGGGAAGCTTTGACCAGGTGACTTACCTGAATCCAGAGACAATGGAGATCTGTTACATTTGGACAGGATCTCCTTCTGCAATACTCGAGTGTGGAATTGGGCATACGGTACTGCCTCGAAAGAGGCCACCATGAGGCCCAGAACTTGCATGCAAAAACGGAGAGCAAACGACCATTTGCGGGATGCTAACAATTTCACCGCCGACTGGAGCGTCTGCCACTGCTCCAAAGGAAAGAAGACCTTCGCCTCCGAGGAGTCCAGAATCAAGCCTAGGTACTCCAGATGCTGAATCGGTACCAACACTGACTTCTGTATGTTTAGTACCCAACCAATTTCCCAGAGGGTCTGACTTGCTATAGCCATGTCCTCCTCTAATTCTGAGCCAGAAGCAGCTCTCAGAAGATTGTCCAATTAGCACACGATAACAATGCCTCGCTGTCTCAGCAAAGCTAAAATCGGGGCGAGCACCTTGGTGAAAACTCTTGGTGCCGACGCTAGGCCAAATCGCAAAGCGCAGAAACCTCTGATGGCTGTTGCAGATGGGGACATGCAAACATGCGACCTTGATGTCCAGGGACGCCAGAAAATCCCCCGGATGGAGCGCGGTAACCACCAAACGAATGGATTCCATCCTGAACTTTTGCACCCTCACAAAGGTATTGAGGGCCCTGAGGTCCAAGATTGGACGGACACCGTCCTTCTTTGGGACTACCAACAGATTCGGATAGAATCCCTGAAACCTTTCCTCCAGGGGCACAGGTAAAATTACTCCGCACCTGAGCAAGTCTTGTACTGCTCCCATCAAAGCAGACCGACGAGCCGGAAGGAGAGGAAGATTTGAGGGAAGGATCTGTTTGGAGGACAAGAAAGAAACTCTATCTTGTACCCCAAAGTAACCACCTCGCAGACCCACTGGTCAGAGAGCAGGGAGGTCCACCGAGCTGCAAACTCGCTAAGCCGTCCCCCCACCCTTGAGTCGGGCGGGGGCAAAACTTCATGTGGTAGCAGGCTTGTTAGCCAGCTTACGCACCCAGGGACAGCCTTGTCAGTCTGGGAGGATCTGCCGGCTGACCCTGACTGACCAAAATACCGCTACTGCGTGGAAAAGGAGGGCCTTGGCCAACGGTGCGGCTCCTTCCCCTTAGAGGACTGCGGGAGAAGTGTGCTCTTACCTCCGGTGACATCCTTAATAGTGTCGTCCAGCGAGGTACCAAAAAGCCTCTGAAAGGCAATCTGCCAGAGCTCTTTTGGATGCTTGGTCAGCGGACCAGCATTTCAGCCAAATCAGGCAGCGCAGTACCACCGCAGATAAAGAGGCTCTGGAAATCAAGGGGGCTGCATCCAGAGTGGCATCACAGGCATACACAAAGCCCTGTACCAATCAGTCAGCCAGCCTTACACACTCTGGAGGAAGCTGATGCTCCTCTACTGTCTGTTGCAAAATCCTTGCCCATTCAGTGAATGTCTGAGACACCAAAGTCGCAGTCAATATAGATCTCCGGCTCACCCGGGAAAGAGGCAACATCCCCTTCGGTAACACGACCATGGCGGTGTTCCCCGACTTCTCAGCTGAGGTCCAGAAGAAAAGAGCGCGCTTCACAGAGGCAAAGAGACAACTCCGTGTGCATCACCTGCCATATGCAATGCTTTTTCCAGCACGGCTCCAGGTAGTGTGTGACGGGAAAGCACAGTTCTTCGAGGATCCACAGGCTGTCTTATCCTGGCTGGAGCAACGTGACGCGGCCAGTCCGGCTCATGCCTAACATCTCATCCCCTCCCCGCTGCTGATCGCCTGGAGCCGGAGAAGCGCTCCCACCGTTCTCTCATCCCTGATGGAACCGTGAGTTGGCTACTTGCACTGCCTGTTCCACTGTCCCTTTTCCCCCCCCTCCATCCTCCGCCGGAGCTCCCCGCTCCCCCTTCACCCGCACTAACTGGCACTAACTTTTCCCCGCCACCATGTATAACCCTTGTGTCTCGGGCGGCTCGCCTGCACCCGCATTCCCCAAGACTGGATACCCCCCCTGCACCATTGTGTGCTCTCCAGTTTGATCGCCCCCCTGACCTCGGTGGTCTCCCCAAGTCCCTGGCACCTATGCCACCCTTGACTGCCACTTCCCTACCACTGTTTCCCTGTCCAGCCTCTGCCCCCCTGCTTGTAGTGGATGGCAGTACGTTAAACCTGCTATGCTGGTCCAGCGCTTTTGCAGAGTGTTTGTTTTTTGCCGTTTATTGTGTTTTTTTCCTTTTTTTTCTTCATGAATCCACATTGATGTACTGCAAGAACTATACTGCCCTTACTGATGTACTGCTGATGTTTATGTGTATAACCTGTTTGACTGGGTCTGCTCTGCCTCACAGCAGTGTGACCTGCACCCTTGCTTCCCAGAGACTTGCTGTGTTGGCTCAACACACTCTAACTGGCTTCCCTGTCCCCTGTGTGCTTCATATGCATATCTACTTTACAAGACAATGTTTCCTGCTGTTTTTGTTGTATTACGTTGCTTACCGTTTCTTGGGGGTCAGACTGCATGCAATAATTCTCCCTTGTACATTATGGCCTCCTTAAAAATTGTCACCTGGAATGTCCGGGGTCTCGGTGAGCGGGCGAAGCGGTTGGCAGTCCTCTCCCATCTCAAGTCTCAAAGAGCAGACGTCTCGGTCCTTGTTGAGACTCACCTGGCAGGTCAGAAGCAGATGAGTCTCAAGAAGCCCTGGGTGGGATGGTTATATCAGGCCCCGCACACCTCCAACTCCCGTGGGGTGGCGATCCTTGTAGCTAAGACGGTACAATTCCAACTCCACTCCCTGCGATCGGACCCCCAGGGCAGGTCATTGTTTTTGCATGCTACAATTGGAGGTTCTTCTCCTGGCCTTCTACATCCCTCCCCCATTCCAGTTCGCTATGCTGCAGCTGGGGGTAGAGTTTATGGCACAGCACCCTTCAGTGCCGGCCATCTGGGCTGGTGACTTCAATATGGTCATTACCCCAAACCTAGATAGACTGAGTCCAGCTGCCCCCCCGACCCCCCTGCCCTGTACCACTAGATTTTGGAGATTCCTTGCAGAATTTGCCTTCACAGACACATGGAGGTATAAGCACCCGACACCATCACGCTTCTCTTGTGTGATGGTGAAGAGTATGCTCTGTCCCGCATAGATTTTATCTTTCTTGCCCCCCCTCCTCCCCCATCTCCTTGATGTAGGCTTTGAAGCTAGAGTGCTTTCTGACCACTCCCCATACTGGATCACACTGCGGCTCATGGCTCCCTCTGCGGTTCGGATCTGGAGGCTAAATCCCTTTTGGCTATCCACCCTTACAGATATGGACACCATCCAACTTGAGTGGGAATATTATTTCCGCACAAATGATGGCTCTGCCCCGGTTGGACCCGTATGGGAAGCCTTTAAAATTCATGCCTGCATGATCCTCTCCGTACGCATCAATAGACACAAGGCCACTTCCAAACAGCTGCTCTGCCAGGCAGAGGACCGCTCACACACCCTTGAACAGATTTTTAAAACTGACCCGACAGCTGCCAAAGCCTCCCTCTTACATCTACAGACCAGGCTCACAGACCAACTACATTTTGAGAAGGCAAAACAGGGCATATTCTTCAGCAAACAACGCACGTTTGAACACGGCGTTGAACAAGCTGGTAAGCTCCTAGCCTACATGGCCCACCTGGATCACAAGCCCCCCAGTGGTGGTGACCCACCAGGCAGCGTCTGGGGCCAAGCTCACAGACCCTGATCTGGTGGCAGAGGAATTCAGGTCCTTTTATTCTGAACTCTACTCCTCCACTGCCCGCCATTCCCATGATGAACTATCAACCTTCCTGCAGGACGTAACCTTCCCCACACTCACCCCCCCCCCCAGATTGCCTAGCTCGAGGCACCCATCACTGTAGATTGCAAAGCAGAGGCCCTGGCACAGCTCCCTACGTCCAAAGCACCTGGCTCTGACGGACTCCCTCTCGAGTTTTACAAACAGTTCGGCGAGACCCTCATCCCTAAACTCTGCAAACTATACGCACACATCTTTGACACAAACACACTCCCGTCATCCATGGGCAAAGCTCTCAACGTCCTCATTCCCAAACCAGGCAAGGACACGCTGTTTCCAGAATCATACCGGCCCATCTCTCTCCTTCAGTTAGACGTAAAAATACTTGCCAAAATCCCGGCCATGCGCCTCAACAAAGTAATCCTCAGCCTAGTGCACTCTGACCAGACCGGATTCATGCCTGATAAAAACACGGCCTTTAACCTTAGGCGACTCCACATGAATCTCCCATCTCAGCACTCAGACATGGGCTCTAGGGTAGTGGTCAGCCTAGATGCCGCTAATGCGTTCGACTCCATGGAGTGGAGATACCTATGGGAATGCCTTCATAGATTCGGCTTTGGCCCAAGATTCATAAAGTGGCTCCTGCTCCTTTACCAGGTCCCCACGGCTTGCATTCAAGTCAACGGTAGAATTTCCCCCTCCTTCCCACTCTCCCGTGGCACACGTCAGGGCTGCCCCATCTCACCCCTACTGTACGCTCTGGCTGTAGAGCCCCTGGCTATAGCCCTTAGGAATCACCCAGGCATCAAGGGACTCCGGCGTGGTCAGTTGACAGAGGTGGTCAGCCTTTATGCAGATGATATGCTCCTCTACCTCGAAGATGCGGGCCCCTCACTTCAGGCGGCCCTACAACTCATAACACATTCTCCCATTAGATCTAGGCGCCCCTACTGCTGACCGGGCCGCACTCCCCCTTGTCAGGGTGAGCACCATCAAATATCTGGGTGTCCACATTTCCAGATCCCTTCTCGACTACATTACCCTTAACATTGAGCCCCTATTCGACATCTTGAAAACCAAAACGCAAACATGGTCCCGTCTCCCCCTAGGGGTTATGGGCCAAATCAACCTGGTTAAAATGATTCTCCTCCCCAAGCTACTCTACGTTTTTTAGCAGGCCCCGCTATACCTCCCCCCACGCATATTCAAAGCCATGGAGTCTATCCTTAACTCGTTCATCTGGGGTTCCTCTCGACATAAACTGTGTGGCGGGTCCTGAAGTGTCCGACTGACCTGGGTGGTACCTCACTCCCTGACCTCTCCCTTTACTACATAGCATCCCAGTTGTCACATTTTTTTTACTTTAACCAATCTGACAGAGACCGCTACTTCACTCTGGTCTGCTCCCAGGCCCCTGGCCCGCTCTCCCACCCCTTCCAGATCCTGTTCTGCGGACCTCGCCGTCCGCTCCGGACAGATGATAGGAAACATATGCTATTCCATCACTGCAAGATTTGGCAACTCGCCATGCACCATGGTGAGGCGTACACACCCCTCTGGGACAACCCGCACATGCCCGAACTGGCCTCTATCCCCGATCTAGCCTCTATCCCCGATCATGGCATATGGGTAAACAAGGGCGTCATATACTTGTCACAGGTTGTAGCTCGCGGGGCGCGGTCAAGTCTTTTCAAACCCTCAAAGATAACTTTGCCTTACCCAACCACATGTTCTTCCGCTACCTCCAGCTCCAATACGCGCTTAAAACCACTCAAAATCCCACTATTGGTGGACATTATCCTGGGCATGGATCCCAAAAAGCTGATCTCACAGTTCTACGCCTATCTCATGTTACCCTCGGCCACCAACACCGCCCACCAGTTGAAATCCCGCTGGGAGCCTGATTTGGGCACTGTGTCGGACGAGGATTGGGAGGAGGCTCTTGCCAACTGTAGAACAGTTTCCCCCAAGCTCTCTGATCGCCTCACCCACCTATACATCCTCCACAGATTATTTATGCTTAGGTGTATTATTTAAACACATGTCTCACTTATGTAACCACAGTAGCATGTGGTTTTGTTTAAATGGTTGCTGTGACAGGGGGGGTCACTTTGGACACAGGGTGAGCCAGGAAACCATGGACACTAAGAATATGGCTTGGATTGCTTGAAATTTAAATAGTAATATTAGTCCACAATATGTACTGATTGTTTTATTCTGAACTCAACAGGTTAATTGAGAGATGTGTTACCTGCCAGTTGTGATGTGGCGTCTGAAGACCCTTGTAGTGTGAATAGGGATAATTAATTCTATACTTGTGTGGATTGTACTCAGACAGACAGGCTACAAATCCTTTCATTGTGAGATGTGTATTGAAGGATGTTAGGTTTCTATTGTGTAAAGTCTTTTGATTGGGAGACAAAAGCTAGCCTAACAAGTCATCTAGTCATTTAAACTAAAAGGGGATTAGAACCTGTTGTCTCCTAACAGGTGTCAAAATAATGTGTATTGGGTCTGGTTATGTTGTGGGTGGAGCTGGACCATTGTTCATTTTAGGTTAATGCAGTATTGGATGTGTATAAAAAGTACAATGTTTTTTCAATAAAGTCAGTCTATCCTTGGAAAGATACAGAGTGCGTCTCGTTCTTTCAGAAGGATTAATTCCTATGGGAAGTGGTCGTCTGGCTGTGGAGGATCGACAGTGAATTTGTGTCCAGGAGAGGGAAGAGATCTAAACGGCGCTTAAACCCCTTTCGTATTTGGGGTGCCGTTACATTGGTTGGCAGCAGAGGGATTTTCCCTCCAGTTTCTGGGACACTCCAAACCACCACAGTGAATGACCAGCTATGCAGCCTGCAGGAAAGCCACGCTGAAAGACCTACTTGAGAGCCGAGATGGACCAAAGGGATGGTGATGAAAGACCCCGGTCAATTGAAGATTTGTTTCAGTAACGAGTTCGAGTGCGGTTGGCATTATATGGTGCTAACCCATCAGAGACCACCATACAGGAAGCCATTAGAGGCATCCAGCTGCAGGATGAGCGACAAGAGAAAAAACTACAGCGACAAAAGAGAGAACTAGAGCGACAAGAGAGAGAACGAGAGCGACAAAAGAGAGAACGAGAGCGACAAAAGAGAGAACGAGAACGGCAACATGAGCGGAGAACGGCGGAGATACGGCAATCGGAGATCGCCTACAGACAGCTGCTAGAATCTGCTCAGCAGCAGGGTGGTGCTACCTTTGCCTGGGACTATCAGGAAATACCAGTGGACAACACTGAAATCCTGGCTGAAGAATCGGCAGTGGAAAATCTAAAGATTGCCATCCCTAAAGCCGAAGTGGATGATATGGAGTTCCAGGGAGCTAGCCTGGCTGAAGAATCGGCAGTGGAACATCTGGAGATTTCTATCCCTAAAGCCGAAGTGGATGATTTGGAGTTCCAGGGAGCTAGGGCAGTTGGCTCATCTCCCCAGCCACAGATTACAGAAGGTATGGACTTAAGGGACTGTTCAGAGGATGTTATGGATTATGCATCGCCTGCTCAAGTACTGGCAGCAGAACAAAGTACTGCAGACCCCTGCTCTACACCCGTGGCAGTTTTGGAGGCCCGAGGTGAGAAGGTGATGGTTCCTCCTTCCCAGGGGATTTCAGAGATGCAGGGAGTAGAAACAGCCCTTTTCCCTCCCCAACAGTTAGCCAGAGCAGATGGTGTGGAGTCCCCAGCAGAAGTGCTGGCAACAGGGCAGAGTGATAGCAAACTCTGCCCAGCACCGGAAACAACTGTGGAGTTTCAGGGAGCCGGGGCAGTTGGCCCCTCTCTCCAGCAACAAGCTGAGGTGGTAAAGCTTTTACCCTCAGCTGAATCACTGGCAGCAGGGCAGAATGCTACTGGCCTCTGCAACTTGAGCTGATATTGGTGGATGGGACTGCAGTCTCCACTCACAGCAACCCAGCAGAAGAACTGGCAACAGAGCAGAGTGCCGCGGGCCTCTGCTCTCAACTAACAGAAGAGGGAGTTCCTGTGGTACTGGATGGGACTTCGGTCTTCACTGACCCAACCCCAGAAAATTGTGTGACACTGAGACAGGAGGATGTCAGCCTTGCTTTGCAAGCACTGGGGGATTTTCACCTACCACAAGTGGATGGGACTTCAGTCTCCACTTGTATACCCCAGGGATGCTGGGCAGTCGGCCCAGATCCCCAACAGCATGACGGACTGAGCCCAGTCACCGTCTTCTCCCCAGCAGCGGGTATGTTCTCTGAGAGAGGCAGAGGTTGGCTGGGTAAGTAATGCTCTGTTTGGAGCAATTTAATGGGGGTACTGTGTGGGTACCGGCATTAGAAGAATGGACCTATGGACTAACTTCGGAGTCAACCCGTCTGGGGTCACCTCCTGTCTTAGTCTCCTGCCGAAAGGGGAGATGTGTGACAGGGGGGTCACTTTGGACCCAGGGTGAGCCAGGAAACCATGGACACTAAGAATATGGCTTGGATTGCTTGAAATTGAAATAGTAATATTAGTCCACAATATGTACTGATTGTTTTATTCTGAACTCAACAGGTTAATTGAGAGATGTGTTACCTGCCAGTTGTGATGTAAATGAATCTAAAAGGGCGTCTGAAGACCCTTGTAGTGTGAATAGGGATAATTAATTCTATACTTGTGTGGATTGTACTCAGACAGACAGGCTACAAATCCTTTCATTGTGAGATGTGTATTGAAGGACGTTAGGTTTCTATTGTGTAAAGTCTTTTGATTGGGAGACAAAAGCTAGCCTAACAAGTCATCTAGTCATTTAAACTAAAAGGGGATTAGAACCTGTTGTCTCCTAACAGGTGTCAAATTAATGTGTATTGGGTCTGGTTATGTTGTGGGTGGAGCTGGACCATTGTTCATTTTAGGTTAATGCAGTATTGGATGTGTATAAAAAGTACAATGTTTTTTCAATAAAGTCAGTCTATCCTTGGAAAGATACAGAGTGCGTCTCGTTCTTTCAGAAGGATTAATTCCTATGGGAAGTGGTCGTCTGGCTGTGGAGGATCGACAGTGAATTTGTGTCCAGGAGAGGGAAGAGATCTAAACGGCGTTTAAACCCCTTTCGTATTTGGGGTGCCGTTACAGTTGCTTGTTGTCTTTTTTCCTCCCGTACACAGGTGTGTGTCTTCTTTCGCAATCACATCACCTACCCTAATTATCTTCACAATGGAACGCCCATCCACTAATCAACCAATTAGAATGTTGGTATTTTTTCAACTGCTATGTGAACTAGAGTATAAAAGTTTGATGTGATCCTTGTACATGTTAGCTATGAATAAGCACTGATCTGTAGTGCGAAACGCGTCAGCTTCATTGCTGTGTTTTGCTGTGATTTTGTGTTGATGTGATTTTTTCCTTTTTTTAAAATAAAAACAACCAATTTTTGGAGTGCGGCTGTCCAAGCTTTTCCTTCAGTCCCTGCTCCACAGATCGTACCTGACGCCCTACCGCATCTCTAAGTATAGAGCTGGACATAACCCCAACTGCCCTGGATGCGACCACCCCAACGCCTCTTTTTACCACCTCCTCTGGACATGTCCCTGCATACAGGGGTTCTGGTCCCAGGTGGTCCGGTTCCTCCATGATCGCATGGGCTCCCCATTATCCCTCTGCCCCCGCCAATGTGTGTTGGGGCTTCTCTCACTTTCTGAGGCTGAAAAATACCTGAACATATTTCTGCAAGAAACATTATTCCTCGCCAGGCTTCAGATAGCCAAGACATGGATGAGGGGATCCCCTCTAACAGTGCAGCAATGGATCAGAGCTGTCAAAGACACTCTTCCCTATAAAAAAATACTCTACATTCACAGGGGTTGCCCGGACAAATACTATAAAATTTGGGATAGGTGGCTGGGGGACGCCTCCACCTGGGATGCGGAAGACTAGATACTTTCCTCTCTGGCCACTCCAATGGCCCCCCATGGGCCCCCTCTTCTCCTCCCCCTCTGTCGACCCCGCAATGCTATGTTATCTAACAAGCAGTACTGTACATGCACTTTTGCAGCAATTTGTCATGTTTTTATGTATGTCAACTGTATTGATCCGCAAATGTAGTGCCTGTTGCACTATTTACCCGTATGTTTATACTATTTACATGCTCAATAAACGCAGTTTTGATAAAAAAAAAAAGAAGTCCACCCTCCTTGCTGCACCGACCGGGGGGGGCAACCCAGGGGACTCACCACCCAGAGGAAGACCGCTCAGCACCGCTGCCCGCCTTCCTTGTATACACAGCATACATGTGAGGAAAAAAACTGTGAGGAGAATGAGCTGTGCGCCGTTCAGAAAGCCAGTGCTAGAGGCCAAAACCCACTCCAAAATGGCCGCCAGACGCCTCAGATAAAAAGGGCGCGGACCACAAGAAAATGGCCATCCGCAATACCGACCTGCACCACAGAGTGACCACGACAAAATGGCTGCCAATAGAAATTTCAATAGAGAAAACAGACACACTAAAAATGGCGGCGACGCAGCAAAAAATGGTGCTCGAGCCCCGGGATGTGGACAAGAAGGCCGTGCAGAGACTTCCCAGGAGACAGACCCCCTCACAGAAAGTAGACCCCGGCGCCCCACGGCCCCCCACAGGGACCCGGAGCCCCCCCACAGGTAAACCCCGGTCGCAGCGGGCCCTAGGGCAGGAGGGGAAAGGGCGACAGAGAGCAGGGAAAGGGAGGACAGGAGAACCCCTTAATCCCGGGAATGCCCAGCTGTTCCATCCTGCCGAGACAGGAGGAACTGTACTTACCCGTCCTTGCGAGGACATGCTGGCACGACCCTGACATACCCACAACCGATGGTACGGAGTAGCTGTCGGCCCGGTCCACTGTGAGTGAGACAGCAAGCAGCCCAGTCATATGTGGACCCTAGAGCATGTGCTCACCGGCCACCCCTGGAGCCATGGGGTACGTCGTGGCAGAACCAGCACGTAGCTAAGGACTGGCACGCTCGATGGCCGGAACTGGGAAGACTACATGGATCTATAATATACAGCCTGTCGCCCAGCCGGCAGTTGATAGAAGATATCACAAAAACATTTTAATAAAAAATTCTTCAGGACTCTGGGCCCAAAGGGAGCCACGTCCTTCTCCTCTGTTAGGCAGAAAAAAACTGAGCTGCAAGCTGCAGGGTGAGGGGTTATGACCGGAGAGACCGCCCCCTGGGCGGGGCTGTTCAACTCTGTTAAAGTTACATGTTTTAAAATAACCAACATGTTCTGCCTAGTCCTCTCCTATGAACAGGAACATAACCCACATGTGAAGATTTAAGGAGCTGTGTCCGTCCATGGACGAAAAGAGAAACGTAATCTGAATAACCTGGCTGATGGAGCAGGAGGCCGGTTGGCCTTTACAAGCGCTTACAGGGAGAAAAAGAGAATCAGTTTCGCAAACAGAAGCCATGGCTACCAGGTAAACTCTGACAGGCCTTATAACATTTAAGCTGTGTCGAGACGTATATTTTGGAGCAGAACATAGGGAAGGACAAAAGGACAACGTCCTCACTGAAGTGAAATGGAGAGACCACCCTGGATACAAAAGAAGTGCTTTGGTCTCAAGACCACTATGACCTTGTGCAATACAAAAAAGGCTCCTTACAAGAAAGGGCTGCTAGCTCAGAAACAAGCCAAACAGATGTAATGGCCACCAGGAAGGCAACATTACAGGTGAGGTCTCCCAGAGGTATATTTCTATTCAGTGCAAAGACGGGCCTCTACAGAGAGCACCAGGTTCAGAACCCAAGGTGATACAGGAGGTTGAATAGGGGGATTTACATGAACAACTTCCTGAAGAAGAAAGGTCTTGATTATGACTGGACAGCAAGAGGTTTTTGAAAAAGAACACTTAAAAAGGTACTCAGGGTCACACGCTAGTCAGGTCCAGATTGAAGAAAGGCCAAAACAAGAACAGGATACCCTGGGACTCAGATGTCTTTCCTTGAACCAGGTAAAGTAAGCCTTTCATGTCTAATGGTAGATCCTATGGGAGATAGGTTTTCTCTCTCTGAGTAAGGTGGGGATAACTGTCAGATTACCCCTGATCCAGCTGAGCTATAGTGAGACAAAGAGGGGGTGGAACACAGCGCTTTACTTTTTTCACATTTTGTTATGTTATAGCCTTATTACAAAATGGATTAATGGTCTCCATCATACGTAAATGGAAGAAGTTTGGAACCACCAGGACTCTTCCTAGAGTGGGCCACCTGGCCAAACTGAGCGATTGGTGGAGAGAGGCCTAAGTCAGGGAGGTGACCAAGAACCCGATGGTCACTCTGACAGAGCTCCAGCGTTTTTCTGTGGAGAGAGGAGAACCTTCCCTAAGAATAACCATCTCTGCAGCACTCCAATCAGGCCTGTATGGTAGAGTGGCCAGACGGAAGCCAATCCTCAGTAAAAGGCGCATGACAGCCCACCTGAAGTTTGCCAAAAGGCACCTGAAGGACTCTCAGACCATGAGAAACAAAATGGTTGAACTCTCTGGCCTGAATGGCAAGCGTCATGTCTGGAGGAAACCAGGCACCACTCATCACCTGGCAAATACAATCCCTACAGTGAAGCATGGTGATGGCAGCAACATGTTGTGGGGGTGTTTTTCAGTGGCAGGAGCTGGGAGACTAGTCAGGATCGACTGAAAGATGAATGCAGCAATGTACAGAGACATCCTTGATGAAAACCTGCTCCAGAGGGCTCTGGACCTCAGACTGGGGCGAAGGTTCATCTTCTAACAGGACCATAACCCTAAGCACACAGCCAAGAAAACAAAGGAGTGTCTATGGAACAACTCTGTGAATGTCCTTGAGAGGCCCAGCCAGAGCCCAGACTTGAACCAGATTGAATATCTCTGCAGAGATCTGAAAATGGCTGTGCACCGACGCTCCCCATCCAACCTGATGGAGCTTGAGAGGTCCTGCAAAGAAGAATGGGAGAAACTGCCCAAAAATAGGTGTGCCAAGCTTGTAGCATCATGCTCAAAAAGACTTGAGGCTGTAATTGGTACCAAAGGTGCTTCAACAAAGTATTGAGCAAAGGCTGTGAATACTTATGTAAATTAGATTTTTTTTGTTTTTTATTTTTAATACATTTTCAAAGATTTTAAACAAACTTCTTTCACATTGTCATTATGGGGTATTGTTTGTAGCGTTTTCTGGAAACAAATCAATTTAATACATTTTAGAATAAGCCTGTAACATAACAAAATGTGGAAAAAGTGAAGTGCTGTAAATACTTTCTGGATGCACTGTAAATTACATCAATGCTCCTGACAGGTGTGCTCATGGAAAAGGGGAATGGCAACTGAGCTCTAAACTCCACCTATGAGTAACGATGGGAGAATCTGACAGGCAAGAATGGAAGAATGAAACAAGGGATTTTCTATAAAGCTATGAATGAACCTAATGTAATTTTTTAATGTTCGTGAGAGTTTAACCGCTTAACCACTTAAGCCCCGGACCATTTTGTTGCTAAAGGACCAGGCCCCTTTTTGCGATTCGGCACTGCGTCGCTTTAACTGACAATTGCGCGGTCGTGCAACATGGCTCCCAAACAAAAATGGACGTCCTTTTTTCCCCACAAATAGAGCTTTCTTTTGGTGGTATTTGATCACCTCTGCGGTTTTTATTTTTGGCGCTATAAACACAAATAGAGCGACAATTTTGAAAAAAAAAAATTTTTTACTTTTTGCTATAATAAATATCCCCCAAAAATATATAAAAAAACGTATTTTTTCCTCAGTTTAGGCCCATACGTATTCTACTACATATTTTTGGTAAAAAAAATCGCAATAAGCGTTTATTGATTGGTTTAAACAAAAGTTATAGCGTCTACAAAATAGGAAATAGTTTTATGGCATTTTTATTAATAATTTTTTTTTTTACTAGTAATGGCGGCGATCAGTGATTTTTATCGTGACTGCGACATTATGTTGGACACTTTTGACACCATTTTGGGACCATTGTCATTACTCTTTCGTCCATGGACCGACACAGCTTCTCTATTGACAAAGTGGGTATTATCCGTTAATTAGGAGTGACTAGGCAGAAAAACTTGTAAAAAGTGTTGCATCACACCTTCTACAGTACCGCCCAGGGGGCGGACCCTCTGGGTATACCCTCTCAGTCTGCATCTTCGCAGATCAGTTTTTTTCTGTCTAGCAAGGAGTAGGACATGGCTCCCTTCGGCCCATTGGTCCGGGGAAAAAAGATATATATATATATATTTTTTTTTTTTTGCTACATTTGTTGTTTCCTGCGATCTTCGATCAACTGCCGACTGGGTGACAGGCTGGATCCTCGATCCTTGTAGTCTCCCCAGTTTCGGCCATCGAGCGTGTGCCGACCCTAGCTACGCGCTGGGTTTTCCACGACATGCCCGTCGCTCCACGGGTGGCCGGTGAGCTTACGCTCCAGGGCCTGCATCGGACCGCTCAGCTTCGGCTGACCTTACGGCCGAGTCGCAGCAGCCTGGCCGGCTAGCTTACGCTCCAAGGCTTGCATCAGACCGCTCAGCTTCGGCTGATCTTACGGCCGAGTCGCAGCAGCCTGTCCGGTGAGCGTCATGCTCCAGCGTCATGCTCTGGGTCCAATCACAGCATGCCTGGCCAACAGTCACCTTCCGTGCGCGGACGATGATCTGTTTGGAATGTCTTCCAGCAGAATACATGCAGGATAGGTAAGTAAAACTCCCCTGCCTCGGCTGGGTGATTTAGCTGGACAATCCTGGAGAGATCAAGTAAGTGGTTGTGGCCCCTTTCTTCCCTCTCTCCCTGCCTTTCCCTCCTCCCTGGGCTTCTAGCTAAAGGTTGCTGGGTGCTGGGGGTCACCTAGGGGGTCCCACTGGAGCGGGGCTGGCTGTAACTAACATTTAAAAGAAATGTCATTTTTTCTTACCTGTGTTTGTGTCCTTCCTCCTCCATGCTGTCGGCGGCCATTTTGAGGTGGTCCATGCCAAGTTTGGCCTCTTGTGACTGCCCGGCGGCCATCTTCCTGTGGTTCGGCCACACCCACTGGCCCCTATCAGCTGATCGGCGGCCATGTTTGTCCACCCTGTATGCAGATATTGCCGTTCGGCGGCCATCTTTTTGTGGGCTATGGCTGCTTGACCTCTATCTTCTGTCGGCGGCCATTTTCTTAGAGCCCACATTATCTTCCATACAGATGTTTTTGGCAACCATTTTTCGAGAGCCTCCGGCCTCTAGGGTGCATTACACTGGCGCGAAAATTCACACAGGAAGTGCTGATAAAAGAAGCAGACTGACACAGCAGCAGTGGGACAGCATCACAGGCGCAGCATAGCAGTACCTATCCAGGGTGGTGAGTCCTCTGGGTGACCCGGCCTCTCTGCAGCACAGGAGGGTGGCCTATTGATATCTTGCCTGGAGCCCTGTGAGTGTCAGCGTGTGGTCAGCATGGCATCTGAGCCAGATGTCTTCTCCCCTGAAACACCAGATTTAGCAGCTGGTGCCCCTGAGGTGTCTATGAACGCTATGACTGCAATCCTAGAGGCGATTTGCTGCCAGGGTGGAAGCAGCACACGGGAATACAGGGGGTAGTAAACGCCCCATTCCCTGCAAGCTTCTGGGGATAATTCTGGTGCAGAACCAGGTCCAGCTACGGCTCAGGGCCCAGATTCTGACGCATCAGAGACTGCAGACCGTGACCGGACAGTGAGAATGACTCAAAGTCCAGGTCAGTACGCGAGACGGCTTTGGTATCTGACCTTATTACTGCAGTGCGGGATATGCTAAAATTGGAAAATACTGCAGAAGCAGCAGAGACTCCGGTCCACTTGGGTTTCATAGACCTGCCCGCACTGCTAAGGTGTTCCCTTGTGTGTCTTTTGATAAACTCTTATACAAGGAATGGGAGAACCCACTGAGGGTCTTTACAGCCCCAAAGAGGTTTGCGGTACGGTACCCCTTTTGAGGAGAGTTTTCTGAAGAAATGGACCTCTCCCCCCTATAGTGGACCCTCCGGTGTCCAGACTTAATAGAGCCACCACAATTCCTGTAGAAGGGGCTCCTGTTTTCTAGGACCCTGTGGATAAGAAGGCTGAAGCACTCGCTTGCTACCTATACTCAGTGGTAGGCTCGGCAGTACGCCCGGCATTGGCGGGGGCCCTAGTGTCTCACACACTTACTGAATGGGCAAGATTGCTACTCCAGGGGTTAAGGAGCGAGATGCTCCTCCTGATGAGATAACATTGGCCGACCTGTTGGTCCAGGGCCTTAGGTTTGTCTGCGAGTCAGACATGAATACTATTCCCCTGCTGTCTAAAACTTCAGTTTATGCAGTAGCAATACGCCGCCTGATCTGGCTAAAAGGCTGGTCTGCGGACCAGACTTCCAAGAAAGCCCTGTTGGATCTGCCTTTTAAGGGCGACAGACTTTTTGGGGCTTCTCTGGATGACATCATCAAGGATGCCACAGGAGGTAAAAGCACTTTGCTTCCCCAAATTAGCAAGAGTAAGGGGCCACGCCAAGGGCAAGTGCCCTCCTTTACTGCACACAAGTGTTTTTTTCATCCCCCTAGGGCGACAGGGAAAAGACCCCAGGCCGATAAAGCGCCTGCCCAAGGACAAAAGCGTCCCTGGTCCCGCATACCCAATAAGCCTGCGGACAAATATGCGTCCGCATGAAGGTCCACCCCCACCCAGCTCTCGGGTGGGGAGACGTCTTCGCAAATTCGCGACTCAGTGGACAGCACTAATCTCCGACAGGTGGGTTTGCGAAGTAATCTCCTCAGGCTACAAGATAGAGTTTCTCTCTTGTCCACCGGACAGATTCAACACCTCCAATCTCCAGCTACTACCGACCCGTCGGGAGGCCCTGTATGGGGCGGTCCAGGGTCTACTGGAACGCGGGGTAGTTATTCCAGTTCCAGAACTGGAACGGGGTTTTTACTCAAATCTGTTCATTGTGCTGAAGAAGGAGGGGGTTCGTCCAAGCTTGGATCTCAGAGCCCTCAATTGCTTTGTGAAGGTACAAAGTTTTTGGATGGAGTCGGTTCGATCTGTAGTCACGGCTCTCCATCCGGGGGACTTTCTGGCCTCCTTGGACATCAAGGACGCATACCTGCATGTCCCCATATACTCCAGACACCAGAGGTTTCTGCGATTTGCTATCGGGAAGAACCACTACCAGTTTGTGGCCCTCCCGTTGGGCCTTGCCTCAGCACCCAGGACGTTCACCAAGGTGCTCGCTCCGATTCTGGCACTTCTAAGACAGCGGGGTATTGCTATCACAGGCTACTTATACGACCTTCTGCTGAAGGCCCCTTCAAGCTCAGAATTAGAGGTAAGCGTGTCCATTACCTGTCAGACTCTTCGAGACTGTGGTTGGATACTAAACACGCAAAAGTCAGTATTGGTGCCCACTCAACGCCTAGTGTACCTGGGGTTGATTCTGGATTCCTCAGAGGCAAAGGTATTCCTCCCTGTGGAGAAGTTGCAGACCCTCCGGGCTGCAGTACGGCAGCTGACTTCCAGGAATTGGTCGTCACTCCGTTTTTGCATGCGAGTGTTGGGCCTCATGGTAGCCTCCTTCGAGGCGGTCCCATATGTTCAATACCACACTCGAGTGTTACAGAAGGAAGTTCTGTCCAGATGGAACAGATGCCCTTCATCTCTGGATTATCAAATCCGAGTGAGCCACCTAGTCAGGAGATCCCTGGTATGGTGGCTGACAGCACCGGCTGTAATGGCCGGGAAGTCATTTCTTCCGGTTTACTGGATAGTGATCACGACGGACGCCAGCCTTACAGGTTGGGGGGGAGTCTGGGGTGTCCAGTCGGCGCAGGGTCGCTGGACCCCAGAGGAAGCCCTCCTGCCGTTCAATGTCCTGGAGATCCGGGCGATCAAGCTGTGCCTCTTCAAATGGTCTCAGAGACTGCAAGGGCGTCCAGTCAGGATCCAGTCAGACAACGCCACAGCAGTGGCATATGTCAATCATCTAGGAGGAACAAGAAGCTCAGCTGCAGCATCGGAGATCGCTCGCATCCTGAAGTGGGCAGAGAGGAGCGTACCGGCACTGTCGGCCGTGTACATTCCGGGTGTGGAAAACTGGCAGGCGGACTACCTGAGCCGCCAGATGCTGGACCAGGGAGAATGGTCCTTACACCCGGAGGTGTTCCAACTCCTCTGCCAAAGATGGGGCACACCAGACGTAGATCTTCTGGCTTCCCGACTCAATCGGAAGGTATTGAGATTTGTGGCCCGGTCAAGAGACCCATGGGCAGACGCAACGGACGCGTTGGTAGCATCGTGGGGTCAGTATCGGCTAATCTATGCCTTCCCTCCCTTAAGGCTTCTTCCTCTTCTGCTCCGCAGAGTGGAGGCAGAGGGAATTCCAATGATCCTAATCGCTCCAGATTGGCCTCAGCGTCCTTGGTACGACGATCCAGTATGTCTGGTAGCAGACGTCCCCTGGCGCCTACCACTACGGAAGTACCTGCTATCGCAAGGTCCCATATTCCATCCTGCTTTACAGTCATTGGCTTCAACGGCTGTTGAGAACCGGGTACTGAGAGACCGGGGCCTGTCAGACTCAGTAATCTCTACTATGAGAAGTGCTCGAAAACCGTCCTCTAGGAAGGTCTATCACTGCACTTGGAGGGCCTACATCTCCAGGTGTGAGGAAATGAAATGGCATCCGCGTACCTATTTGGTTTCCAGAATCCTGCTGTTTTTACAGCATGGGGTGGACCAAGGGCTTGCCTTAAGTACGATTTAAGGGACAGATATCTGCCCTGGCTGTCTTTTTTCAGCGACCCCTGGCGACTCACTCTCTCGTGAGTACATTTGTGCAGGGGGTCCAACAGGTGGCCCCTCCGGTCCATCCCCCGTTACCTCCGTGGGACTTGAACCTGGTCCTCTCGGTGCTTCAGAAGGCACCGTTTGAGAATATTAGAGATATTCCCCTGTTGACACTTTCTCAGAAAGTGGTCTTTTTGGTGGCTGTTACGTCAGTTAGACGAGTCTCTGAGCTGGCAGCCTTGTCCTGCAAGGCTCCCTATTTGATTTTCCACAAGGATAAGGTGGTGCTGCGGCCGCAGCCTTCCTTTCTTCCGAAAGTCGTTTCGGCTTTTCATCTCAACGAAGACATTGTACTTCCATCCTTGTGTCCTCAGCCGTCGAATCCTAAGGAGTCGGCGTTGCATTCCTTGGACGTTGTCCGAGCTTTGAGGAGTATACCTATCTGCTACTTCCCTGTTCCGGAAGTCAGACTCACTGTTTGTTTCGGTGGCTGGTCCCAAGAAGGGCCAAGCAGTCTCATCGGCCACCATCTCTAGGTGGATCCGACAGATAGTAATCCAGGCTTACGCCTTAAAGGGTCAGGCGCCCCCCTTTCCTGTCACGGCGCATTCGACCAGGGCAATAGGTGCCTCCTTGGGCTTTCCGACATCAAGCGTCTGTTTCCCAATTATGTAAAGCGGCGACTTGGTCGTCCGCTCACACTTTCACAAAATTCTACAAAATTGATGTAGGTGCATCTTCGGATGCCTCTTTTGGCCGCAAGGTTTTGCAAGCGGCTGTTTAGAGTTGCAACTCCTCCGTTGGAGGAGTGCTGTTTTGTGTTTGGGGTGAAGTTTATTTTTATGCTGTTACCACCCCTCGTTTTTTCTCTGACACTGCTTTGGGACGTCCCACTTTGTCAATAGAGAAGCTGTGTCGGTCCATGGACGAAAGAGTAAATAGGATTTTTTACTCACCGTAAAATCCTTTTCTCTGAGTCCATGGACCAACACAGCACCCACCCCTCCTTTTAAGTTTGTACTGCTTTTTGACGAACTGATCTGCGAAGATGCAGACTGAGAGGGTATACCCAGAGGGTCCGCCCCCTGGGCGGTACTGTAGAAGGTGTGATGCAACACTTTTTACAAGTTTTTCTGCCTAGTCACTCCTAATTAACGGATAATTCCCACTTTGTCAATAGAGAAGCTGTGTCGGTCCATGGACTCAGAGAAAAGGATTTTACAGTGAGTAAAAAATCCTATTTTTTACAGCGATCAGTGCTATAAAAATGCACTGATTACTGTGAAAATGACACTGGCAGTGAAGGGGTTAACCTGTAGGGGGCGCTGAAGGGGTTAATTGTGACCTAATGAGTGATTCTTACTGTGTGGGGGCGTGGCTTGGCGTGTGACATCAGACGATCAGTGACACTCTCACTAGGAAGCACGGGGAGAGGTTTGTTTACACTTACCTCTCCCCGTTCTTACGCTCTGTGACCCGATCGCGGGACACCGGTGGCGATCGGGTTCCACGGGCGCGGTCACGGAGCTTCGGACCAGGTCGCGAGCGCACCGCCGCCGTCGCGCGCGTCACCCACGGCTGGGCATCTTAAAGGAGACGTACCTGTACATGCTTCTGCCCAGCCGTGCCATTCTGCCAACGTATATCGGCGTTAGGCGGTCCTTATGCGGTTAAGGACCGCCGCCTGTACATATACGTCGGCAGAGCGGCACGGACAGGTATAACCACGTACCTGTACGTCCCCTTTAAGGTGCCGCCACGTGGCGGCGCGCTCGCGACCCTGCCGCCTTCTCCGTGAGCCCGACCGTGGGTCCCGCAGACTCGATCGCCACGGGGACACCCGCGATACTCTCACGGAGAGATAGAGCGGGGAGATGCTTATGTACACAAGCATCTCCCCGCTCTGCCTAGTGACAATGACACTGATCTCTGCTCCGTGTAGTCGGAGCGGAGATCAGTGTCATGTCACACACAGCCCACCCCCCCTACAGTAAGAAGCACTCCCAAGGAAACACTCGTTCCCAGCTTGTAGGAACTCACAATCTGCATCTCCTCTTCTCTTAGAACAGGGATGTGTGTTGAAAATAACTGTGAAATCTAAAACTCCGGTGGGTGTAACAAGATTTGTCTTTTTTTTTTTGCTGATCCGAAAAATGATCCGATCCGTGACTCTGATCCGAGGATCGATCCGATCCGTGAGTTTTTTGATCCGTTGCACCCCTACTATTCAGCAATAGAAGCAAGGAGACAGATCTCTGTGTCCATCCCAGTCAGAGCTCAGACAGGGCTGAGGCCATCTCTTGGGACAGCATTGTCACGTGCGGCCTAATATACAGTTACTAGCACTGCCATCTAAATGGGAGTGATGCACATGTTCCTCTTTGCCTGGAAGTGCTGATATTTCTATTATTTCCAGCAGTGGACGGACCAGACATTCATTAATCTGCCTGTTCTTCATTTGTAGATTGCTTTCATTCATGGAAACGATAGTACAGCTCCATAAATGGAGGGAGGGGGTGGGGGGTAGAAAGCTAGTCAAAGTCTTGTGCTTGTGCTAGGTTTCACGCTCATATTAATCCCCGCAGCACCAGAAGACTACAACTGTGGGGGTATGGGGGGGGGGGACTTTGGATTCCAACTGGGACAGCTAGCATGTATATGTGAGTCCACTATGCCTGCCACTGCATATATGTGTTATGCTGTCACAAGAGGTTAGCTTTTGATATTCCGTGACCTTGTTTTTTAAATTAACTTACAGCTTTTCCATTTACTTAGGGTTTATATACATGAACTGTAGTAACATTCTGCGTACCTGTGTTTTAGTGAGCCCATTGTATATAGCCCTTCCCAAATCGGCGGTAACTCACTGAATAACCTTGTGGTTTGTGTACTTTAAATGTCACGAAAACTTCACTGTGCAGAGAGAATGATATAATACATTCAGAAGGTCAGCATATGCAAAGCTTGCTCTCAGCTAATGTGAAAGAAATGTGCTCCTGTATATCTTCTGCTGCATTTAACGCTCCCTGAAATGCATTGCAAAAATATGCTGGCCTGGCAGAGATAAGGAATATGGTATTAAAACGATGGTTTAATATTTTCTTATCTTACATGTGTTGGTCGTGACATTTTCTATATCTTTTTGCAATACAACCTGGTTTCAACTAGAAATTCAAAGGAATCACTGTAAAACTGAGTCACAAAATAAATCAGCAAGAGTGTCAATGGTGTCTACATTTGTCTACAATAAGCCTGAGGATGGCAAGCCCCACTTTGTTTATATACCTCCAGCAGATTCTAAACAGCTTCACAGGCCAACATGTTTAAATGGAATGATGGTGTTTATTTAATTAATCATTATGTTTACAATTAAATGTTTAAAAGAAAAGGGGGGGGGGGGGGGGTGAATGGCAAATATATACTTGTGCCACATCCAGTATATATGAGAAAAGGAAAAAGGGGGATCCCCTGGGTGGACTTTTAAGGCACTGGTAGTATTAATTCCAAATATACGGGATATTGAAGTAAAAAATTGTTTTTATTCACAATTATACATATTTATCAAAAAATGAAATATTAAATTAAAATATACAGTTCCAAAGATTGTCACCATATAGGTAAATACATGAAAACCTTCTTTACACCTGACGTGGTTCGGGGTAACCTTCTTCAGGGGTGTGTAGAGAAAGACAATTAGTTCATGTATTATAAATGTAGTAGGAGAATGATGAATATTTAATTGGATGCAATTTTTTAAAAGCATTGAAAAAATAAACAGCACGCTGGGTTCTGTCAATTGGGTTGCCAGTCAAGCAAGAAGTGGGTATCAGAATATACAATTTAGGCTGGGTTCACACTAGTGCGACACGACAGCCGTCCTTTGGATCCGACTTTGCCCTGCGACATGAAGCCGACATATGTCCGACTTTCAATGAACGGGGATCCGACTTGGATCCCCGCCAATAGCAGGCACTGTGTTTGGTATGAATCTTGAGGAGGAACTCCAGGCCAAATTTTAAATAAAAAAACGGCGTGGGTTCCCCCTTCAGGAGCATACCAGGCCCTTGGGTCTGGTCTGGATTTGAAGGGGAACCCCTACGCCGAAAAAACGGCGTGGGGGTCCCCCCAAAATCCAAACCAGACCCTTATCCGAGCACGCAACCTGGCAGGCCACAGGGGAAGAGGGGGGGGACGAGAGAGCAGCCCCCCTTCCTCCTGAACCATACCAGGCCACATGCCCTCAACATGGGGGTTTGGTGCTCTGGGGCAGGGGGGCGACCTGCGGCCCCCCCCACCCCAAAGCACCCTGTCCCCATGTTGATGAGGACAGGGCCTCTTCCCGACAACCCTGGCCGTTGGTTGTCGGGGTCTGCGGGCGGGGGGCTTATCGGAAACCGGGAGCTCCCCCCTTTAATAAGGGGGCCCCCAGATCCCGGCCCCCCACCCTATGTGAATGAGTATGGGGTACATTGTACCCCTACCCATTCACCTGGTGGGAAAAAAATGTCAACAAAAAACACACACAGCTTTTTAACCACTTAACGACCGCCCACTGTAAATATACGTCGGCAGAATGGCACGGACAGGCACAATCACGTACCTGTACGTGCCTGCCTTCGTATGGGTGGGGGTCCGATCGGACCCCGCTCCGGTACAGTGAGTGGCCGGGATCGCTTCGGGAGCGATCCGTGATGAGGGGGCAGCCATTCGATTCTGGCCACCCCCTCGTGATTGCTCCCGGCGAATCAAATGCTTCCTCTGCCTGTGTAATGTTTACACAGGCAGTAGGAAGTGATGTCATCCCTCATGTGGCGCTCACGTATACCGAGCGCCGCATGAGAGAAGACACACAGGTTAGTGCACAAACACTACACTAACACCAGCACACATAGGTACATAAATCGCCCCCCCAGACACCAGTCACAGTGTCACTGATTGCAGTGACCATTTATTTAGTGATCACTGACATTTGTGACTGTAAAAGTGTCAGGGCAGTTAGTTTTAGGTCCAGTGTAGCCCCCTAACCCCCCTAATAAAGGTTTAACCCCTTAATCGCCCCCCAGGTAACCCTTTCACCCCCTAGCACTGCCGTCACTAAGCGATCGTTTTTCTGATCGCTGTTTTAGTGTCGGTGATGCCGATAGGTAGCTACTTACTTTTTTCAGGTTTGCCGCAGGTTTTTATAGCGTCGGGTACCCCCATATATTACCTAATAAAGGTTTAACCCCTTGATCGCCCCCCCAGGGTAACCCTTTCACCCCCTAGCACTGCTGTCACTAAGCGATCGTTTTTCTGATCGCTGTCTTAGTGTCGGTGATGCCGATAGGTAGCCAGTTATTTTTTTAGGTTCGCCGCAGGTTTTTATAGCGTCGGGTGCCCCCATATATTACCTAATAAAGGTTTACCCCCTGATTGCCCCTAGTTAACCCTTTCACCAGTGATCACCATATAAGTGTTACGGGTGACGCTGGTTAGTTAGTTTGCTTTTTATAGTGTCAGGGCACCCGCCGTATATAACCCAATAAAGGTTTAACCCCCTGATCGCCCGGCGGGTGATATCAATTAGGTTTTAGCGTCAGAGAGGGTCTGCGTCACACCCCAGGTTAGTGCCAGTAACGCTAACACCCACGCGTGAAGCATACACCTCCCTTAGTGGTATAGTATCTGAACAGATCAATATATGATCAGATCTATACTAGCGTCCCCAGCAATTTAGGGTTCCCAAAAACGCAGTGTTAGCGGGATCAGCCCAGATACCTGCTAGCACCTGCGTTTTGCCCCTCCGTAAAGCCCAGTTCACCCAAGTGCAGTATCGATCGATCACTGTAACTTACAAAACACAACACACATAACTGCAGCGTTCGCAGAGACAGGCCTGATCCCTGCGACTCCAGTGCTGTAGGAGGTGATTTCACCACCACAGTTAAAAAAAAAAAGCATATATGCCGAAGCATGGGGGCAGCAGGGGCGGAGGAGCGATTTTGCTCCTAATGCCGCGTACATACGGTCGAAATTCCGACGGAGGCTTGCCTGTGGAAAAGTCCGACCATGTGTGTGCGGCATAACTTTTGCGGGAGGATGCCCCCATGCTTCGGCATATATAAATGGTGCATGTATGCCCATCATTAGAAGTGGGTGAATGCGTGCTCGGATAAGGGTCTGGTTTGGATTTTGGGGGGACCCCTACGCTGTTTTTTCGGCGTAGGGGTTCCCCTTCAAATCCAGACCAGACCTAAGGGCCTATTATGCTCCTGGAGGGGGAACCCATGCCGTTTTTTTATTTAAAATTTGGCCTGGAGTTCCCCCTCAAGAGCAGCACAGCACAAGTCGCATGCCAAAGTCGGATCATGCAAGACTGCGGTCCGACTTTGATCCGACTTCAATGATAGTCAATGGGCTGAAGTCGGATCAAAGTCGGACCAAAGTAGTACAGGGAGCATTCTCAAAGTCGGACCGACATGTGTCGGACCAGTTAAGACGGCTCCCATAGGGAAACATTCATTTTCACACGTCATGCGACATGAGCTCCCAATGTCGGAGCGTTTGTCGCCCCAGTGTGAACACGGCCTAATGCAGGTTTGAGAAGGACATTTATAAAGGAACAGGTGTTCATCCCGTTAGGGAGAAATTATTCCAAAGATCGAGAAGCCGGTGGTGTCATGGATATGCATTAATGTCTGTCTGCCATCTTACCTTCCTCCTCATGTGTTCATCTAGAGACCAGACCTCCTTCACCTGGCTTCCTTTATAATCTCCTCCCAGCCTGACTCCACCCCAGGCCCTATCACTGAACACTATATTAACCTGTGCACTGCAAGCCTGCTTTGCTGATCAACGTGTTTGTTAGGCATTCTGTGTTTGGGTTCCTGCCTGCCGTGTGCTACGTCTGTCTCTCTGTTACGTTATTGGCTTGTCCCCGACTATCCCTGTCTGCTCGTGACCCTTGACCTTCGGCTCGTTCTTCGTTATCCTTGTCTGCTTGTGGCCCCTGACCTTCAGCTTGTTATTCGGTTCTCTCTATCGTGTGCTGCTGCTTCCCCTCTTTTCCCCTTATCCTACGGGGCGTGAGCTAGGAAACTCCAGGGGCCGCGACCTGGTCCCAGCCTGCAGCGTAACATCCTCACCACTAGAGGCCCTGGAGAAGACCAGCTGGGTCTTAGACTCCGCGCCCTGGGGAATCTTGGCTCTCGCTTCCGTTGGGATCCCGGTTGTGCTCCTCTGGTCCCGCTTTCCACAACCACCCAGTTTCCTATCCGCAGAAGCCAGCCATAGGGTTCACTACCTCGCGGTGCACTCCTGTCCCCCTACGGTGTGCATCTGTCACCTGGCCACAGGTGACCCTGACAGTTTGATCAGCCATGAACCCGGCTGACATCCCGCTTCCCGCGGATGATCCATTGCAGGGCATAGTTCGCAGACTTGAGACCCAGGAATCAAATCAGACCCAGGTGATGCGATTCCTCCAGGAGCTGGCTTCTCGATTCGAGCAGCTTCAGGTCTCCTTGGGAACCCCGAATCCGCAAGCCCAAGTACAACCAGCGGCTGTACCTATCGCACCAGTCGCAGCCTCACACTCACTAAGATTGCCAGCTCCGTTCCGTTTCTCTGGGGACTCCAAGGCCTGCAGGGGGTTTCTCAGCCAATGCACTATTCATTTTGAGCTTCAGCCTCAAAGCTTCCTGTCTGACCGGGCTAAGGTAGCCTATATCATTTCCCTCCTCTCCTGTGAAGCTTTGGCCTGGGCTGCCCCCCTGTGGGAGAGGAACGATCCGGTGGTTTACAGTCTGTCCGAATTCTTGAAGCTCTTTCGTAATATCTTCGAAGAGCCGGCTCGGGCTTCTTCAGCGGCTAGTGCTGTCTTACGTCTTTGCCAAGAATCTAGTTCAGTGGGGCAATATGCTCTTCAGTTCCGTATCCAAACAGCTGAATTGAGCTGGAATAATGAGGCCCTGGTCGCTACCTTTTTACATGGCCTCTCTGACCGAGTGAAAGACGAATTAGCGGGAAGAGCCATTCCCGTCGGTCTGGATGATGTAATTTCATTATGCAACCAGATCGACATTCGTTTTCAAGAGAGGTCCTTAGAAAAAAGACGCCAGCACTCTCTGGGTCCTAGCCAGTCTGAGCTCCCCTCCCTTCATTCCGTGGAGCATCCTCTACCTGCTGAAGAACCTATGCAGCTGGGCCGGACCAGACTAACCCCCGAAGAACGTGCTAGGCGCAGAACTCTGGGCTTGTGCCTCTATTGTGGGGGCAAGGGTCATTTTCGTGACTCCTGCTCGCTTCGTCCGGGAAACGCTCGGGTCTAATACATTTGGAAGGTGGAGTATTGGACCCAGAAACATCACCTTCTCGCCTGCTCTTGCCGGTGTTCCTTCATGTAGGCACTTCTCCTCAGTCAACCCTTGCATACCTGGATTCCGGGGCTGCCGGCAATTTTATGGATTGGAGAACTGCTTCTTCTATGAAGCTTACCCTTTCACCTCTCACTACCCCATTGGTAGTCTCGGCAATTGATGGCACTGTTCACCCAGGGGGCCCTATTCGCTTCCAGACGCTACCCATTAGGATGTCGGTAGGGATTGTCCACCAAGAGTGGATATCCTTTCTTATTCTACCCAAGGCCTCTACCCCAGTTGTATTGGGCCTCCCTTGGCTACAGCTCCACTCTCCACATGTGGACTGGGTCTCTGGGCAGATCCTGGCCTGGGGTTCCTCATGTTTCTCGTCGTGTCTTCTCAAGGTGACCCCCAAGGAGAGTCTTCCGGTTGCTGCCACTTCTGTTTCTTCTGATCTTCCCGCCGCATACAGCGATTACCGGGATGTGTTCTGTAAAAAATCAGCTGAGGTGCTTCCTCCCCACAGGTCTTTTGACTGTGCTATTGATCTTGTCCCCGGAGCAACTCTACCCAGGGGTCGTACCTACCCTCTGTCCATCCCAGAGACCCAGGCCATGTCGGAGTATGTCGCAGAGAATCTGGAGAGAGGTTTCATCCGGAAATCCTCATCGCCTGCAGGGGCAGGGTTCTTTTTTGTTGCCAAAAAGGATGGTACCTTAAGACCCTGCATCGATTATCGGGGTTTAAATGCGGTTACTATTAAAAATCGATACCCCTTACCCTTAATATCTGAGCTATTCGATAGGTTGAAGGGTGCCTCCATTTTCACCAAGTTGGATCTCAGAGGCGCGTACAATCTCATTCGAATACGGGAGGGTGACGAATGGAAGACTGCATTCAACACTAGAGACGGGCATTACGAATATCTGGTGATGCCTTTTGGTCTGTGTAATGCTCCAGCCGTGTTTCAAAACTTTGTCAATGAAATCTTCAGAGATCTGCTGTACCAGTTTGTTGTCATCTATCTGGATGACATTCTGATCTTTTCTGAGAATCTGCTCGTCCACAGAAACCATGTCCGCACTGTACTTCAACGTCTTAGAGAGAACAATCTCTATGCCAAGCTGGAGAAATGTTCCTTTGAATGTTCTGAGGTCCTGTTTTTGGGGTGCTTCGTCTCATGTTCGGGGCTTCGTATGGACCCTGGGAAGGTCTTGGCTATCACCAACTGGCCTCTTCCTGCTAGCCTCAAGGCCACACAGCGCTTTCTTGGCTTCACTATTTATTATAGGCAGTTCATAAGGAATTACTCTTCCATTGCCGCGCCTATTATCGCTTTGACCAAGAAGGGTGTGAATGCCAGAGACTGGCCTCCCGAAGCTGTCTCTGCATTTCACAACCTGAAACAGGCCTTTGTTTCTGGCCCCCTCTTGAGGAGACCAAATCCTGGGAATGCATTTTTTATTGAAGTGGACGCTTCTTCAATGGGGGTGGGAGCTGTGCTTCTTCAAATCTTTGAGAAGAGACGCCAACCATGTGCGTTCTTCTCCAAAAAAAATTCTCAGGCAGAGAGGAATTATGCCATCGGTGATTGGGAACTTCTCGCAATTAAATTGGCGTTAGAGGAGTGGCGTCATCTCTTGGAGGGTTCCCCTCACTCCATAACGATCTTTACCGATCACAAGAATTTACAGTATCTACAGAATGCTAAACGTCTGAATCCTAGACAGGCCAGGTGGAGTCTCTTCTTTGCCCGTTTTAATTTCACGATTACCTACAAACCTGGTTCCTGCAACGGTCGGGCTGATGCGCTCTCTAGGTCATTTGACACTTTGGACGAGGAGTCCGCCCCTGAACCTGAGCCGATCATTCCCACCTCATGCATTGTTGCCCACTCTACCACCCTGAAGTCTAAAATTCCGCCTGGTAAGAACTTTGTCCCCACTGAGCTAAGAGCTAAGATCCTTCGTTGGGGACATGATTCCAAGGTGGCAGGGCATTCTGGATTCCTCCGATCCTTCCTACTCATCAGTCGTCACTACTGGTGGCCTAATCTCCGCTCAGACGTCAAAGACTACGTTAAAGCTTGTCATGTCTGTGCTCAGTCCAAATCCTCCACACAAGCTCCTGCTGGTCTCCTCATGCCCTTGCCCATTCCTAAGGAACCCTGGGTCCATATTGCCATGGATTTTATCACCGATCTCCCACTGTCTGAGAATAATACAGTCATTTGGGTGGTAATCGATCGATTCTCCAAGATGGCTCATTTTGTTCCTCTTCCTGGTCTTCCTTCTGCCCCTGCCTTGGTTCCCATTTTCATTCGGGAAATTCTCCGCCTACATGGGGTCCCTTCTCATATTGTTTCCGACAGGGGAGTCCAATTCACGTCTCGTTTTTGGAGAGCCTTTTGCAAATCCCTCAATATTGTCTTGGATTTTTCTTCTTCTTACCATCCCCAATCCAATGGACAGACTGAGAGGGTTAATCAGGAGTTAGAGGTCTTTCTTCGCACCTTTGTGTCTTCTCACCATGACGATTGGTCCTCTCTACTCCCGTGGGCAGAATTCTCCCATAACAATCATGTGAATACCAGTTCGCAGAAGACACCCTTTTTCACAGTTTATGGAAAACACCCTCAACTTCCTCTTCCCATGATCTGTTCTCCAGACATTCCAGCTTTGGCTTCGGTTCAGGAGTCTCTCAATTCCGTTTGGGGTCACGTTCATGATTCCCTCCGGGCAGCTGCTGAAAAATTCAAAGGCTTTGCCGACCGCCGCAGGCGTAAACCGCCTTCTCTTCAGCCAGGGGACAAAGTCTGGCTCTCTACCAGGAACATCAAGCTCCGAGTTCCTTCTCTGAAGTTTGCTCCACGATTCATCGGTCCATACACGGTAACTGCTAAACTGAATCCGGTTTGTTTCAAACTCCAGATTCCTAAGAGCCTTAAAATCACTAACTCCTTTCATGTTGCTCTTCTAAAGCCTTTAGTCCTCAATAAATTCTCTCGTCCTCTCCCTACCGTGGCGCCTGTCTCTGAGGATAATCAGGAGTATGAGATCAGTCAAATTCTGGACTCCCGACTCTGTAAAGGCGTTCTTCAGTACCTCGTTCATTGGAAAGGGTTTGGTCCTGAGGAGAGGTCTTGGATCACTGCATCTGAGGTCTTTGCACCTCGTCTGTTAAAGGAGTTTCATCTGAAGTTTCCCTCTAAACCTGGGCCCAGGCGGGGAAGGGGGAGGCCTCGTAAGAGGGAGGGTACTGTCATGGATATGCATTAATGTCTGTCTGCCATCTTACCTTCCTCCTCATGTGTTCATCTAGAGACCAGACCTCCTTCACCTGGCTTCCTTTATAATCTCCTCCCAGCCTGACTCCACCCCAGGCCCTATCACTGAACACTATATTAACCTGTGCACTGCAAGCCTGCTTTGCTGATCAACGTGTTTGTTAGGCATTGTGTGTTTGGGTTCCTGCCTGCCGTGTGCTACGTCTGTCTCTCTGTTACGTTATTGGCTTGTCCCCGACTATCCCTGTCTGCTCGTGACCCTTGACCTTCGGCTCGTTCTTCGTTATCCTTGTCTGCTTGTGGCCCCTGACCTTCAGCTTGTTATTCGGTTCTCTCTATCGTGTGCTGCTGCTTCCCCTCTTTTCCCCTTATCCTACGGGGCGTGAGCTAGGAAACTCCAGGGGCCGCGACCTGGTCCCAGCCTGCAGCGTAACATCCTCACCACTAGAGGCCCTGGAGAAGACCAGCTGGGTCTTAGACTCCGCGCCCTGGGGAATCTTGGCTCTCGCTTCCGTTGGGATCCCGGTTGTGCTCCTCTGGTCCCGCTTTCCACAACCACCCAGTTTCCTATCCGCAGAAGCCAGCCATAGGGTTCACTACCTCGCGGTGCACTCCTGTCCCCCTACGGTGTGCATCTGTCACCTGGCCACAGGTGACCCTGACAGGTGGATCAACCAGAAGAGATATACTGGGACTGGGGTAGAGGTCCCTGAGTATATGAGATCCGTAAAAGACCTAATAATGTCCGCTGTCAAACAGTACACTGTATTATTAACATAGCCAACCTCACCCCATGACAGTCCAGCAAGGAGGGCTCTCCTTGCTGGACTGTCATGGTGTGAGGTTGGCTATGTTAATAATACAGTGTACTGTTTGACAGCGGACATTATTAGGTCTTTTACGGATTTTACTAATTGTAAATAAATTGTGAATAAAAACGATTTTTTACTTCAATATCCCGTATATTTGGAATTAATACTACCAGTGCCTTAAAAGTCCACCCAGGGGAACCCCCTTTTTTCTTTTCTCACAATTAAATGTTTAAAGCAACCCTGTCATCACAGGATCACTTAAAAAAAAAAAAGGCATCTATATCAGTGGCGGCTGGTGCTAAAAAAAATTGGGGGGGGGCGCAAACAAACTGAAAAATTAAACTGTTAGGGATGCAGGACTGTAAATAGCCTTTTATCAGGTGATTATCCACTTGCATACTTACTTTCTTACTTAAGACCGATTAAAAAAATAATTAAATACAAAACAGTTTTATATTTTGTTATACAATTTTGCAAACAGGTCATTTTTGTCCTTTATTGATGTACGCTGATGAGGCTGCACTGATGGGCACTGAGAGGTGACACTGGTGGGCACTGAGAGGTGGCACTGATGGGTAGCACTGAAGGGCATTGATAGGTGGCACTGATGGGCACTGAGAAGTGGCACTAATAGGTGGCACTGATAGCTGGCAGTGATGGGCACTGATGGGTGGCAATGATGGGCACTGGTGGGTGACACTGATAGGCAGCACTGCTAGGTGGCACTGATGAGGCACTGATTGGGACCTAGCAGACACCCGCGATCTCATAGGGACCAATATATGTCCCTTTTTCATCCGTAAACGGTCCGCTGGTGTGAAAGGGGCCTAAATCAGATGTCCCCACCAGCGTCCTCCTTTACATCAGATGTCTCCATCAGAGTCCCCCTTTAAATCAGATGTCCCCATCAGAGTCCCCCTTTACATCAGATGTCCCCATCAGAGTCCCCCTTTACATCAGATGTCCCCATCAGAGTCCTCCTTTACATCAGATGTCCCCATCAGAGTCCACCTTTAAATTAAATGTCCCCATCAGAGTCCCTATTTACATTAAATGTCCCCATCAGAGGCCCCTTTACATTAGATGTTGCCATCAGATCAGAGCCCCCCTTTACATTAGATGTCCCCCATCAGAGTTCCCCTTTACATTAAATGTCCCCATCAGAGCCCCCTTTACATTAGATGTCACCATCAGATCAGAGCCCCCCCTTTACATTAGATGTCCCCATCAGATCAGAGACCCCCTTTACATTAGATGTCCTCTCCTCCTGTACTCACAGCTCTCACACAAGTCGCCTGTCATCCAACTCCGGAGGTGCGGGGATGAGTCAGAGAAACCGGAAGTGAAGGCACAGGACCTGCCAATCACACACCACAGCAGGGAACAATGATAGAGGGAGTGTTCAGGGCACAGAGCTCAGCAGCCCGAGGACTTTCTAAAGGAAGCCAATAGAGCTAGGAGGAAGGAGGAGGGGGGGGGGGTTTGGAAGAGTTGATATGTCCACCATCTTGAAAAGTCGCTTATAGTGCTGAGCAATTTTCCTGCCTGACTGGATTGGGTTGTTTCCCCGATATCAGAATACCGGCCTAAAGAAATTTTTGTCTTTAATGTAGTCGGAATACCCTGTAATGGGCCAGAAGTTGAAGTAGCAAAGTGTGGTTTTATTTTCTAAATATTTTAAATGTTATCAGTTATGTGCTGAGACAAGTTCTAGTATTCAGCGACAGTCTCTTGCCTCGCTTACAGAACTGACCTTGTGGTTTAACTTTTCACATTTTTTTTTTTTTTTGTAACAAGGCGGTTTTATTATACCGTTCTGGTAAGTGTGTTTTTTGAGGGCAGCGGTCTCACGTGGTGCGGTGAAGGTTATCATCTATTTGATAAGACACCATATAAATACCTCTTAGGAACACCTTGGGGCTTTGTACTCGCACTTCAGAGGGCATATCATCACTATTGGATGCTGATGTTTCTATCTTAAAGCGCTGCTATAGCTTATGCATATACTGTACAATATATATCTATATTATCTATATATATAGATATATCTATGTATATATATATAGATATATCTATATACAGTGGGTCAAAAAAGTATTATAAAAAGATGAGAGAGGCCTGAAATTGTCATCATAGGTATACCTCAACTATGAGAGACAAAATGTGGAAACAAATCCAGACAATCACATTGTCTGATTTGGAAATAATTTATTTGCAAATTATGGTGGAAAATAAGCATTTGGTCAATATCAAAAGTTCATCCCAATACTTTGCTATATATCCTTTGTTGGAAATGACAGAGGTCAAACGTTTTCTGTAAGTCTTCACAAGGTTGTCACACACTGTTGCTGGTATGTTGGCCCATTCCTCCATGCAGATCTCCTCTAGAGCAGTGATGTTTTGGGGCTGTCGCTGGGCAACACAGACTTTCAACTCCCTCCAAAGGTTTTCTATGGGGTTGAGATCTGGAGACTGGCTAGGCCACTCCAGGACCTTGAAATGCTTCTTATGAAGCCACTCCTTCGTTGCCCCGGGCGGTGTGTTTGGGATCATTGTCATGCTGAAAGACCCAGCCACTTTTCATCTTCAATGCCCTTGCTGATGGGAGGAGGTTTGCACTCAAAATCTCTTGATACATGGCCCCATTCATTCTTTCATGTACACGGATCAGTCGTCCTGTTCCCTTTGCAGAGAAACAGCCCCAAAACATGATGTTGCCACTCCCATGCTTCACAGTAGGTATGGTGTTCTTTGGTTGCAACTCAGCATTCTCTCTCCTCCAAACACGACGAGTTGTGTTTCTACCAAACAGTTCTACTTTGGTTTCATCTGACCATATGACATTCTCCCAATCCTCTTCTGGATCATCCAAATGCTCTCTAGCAAACCTCAGACCAGCCCGGACATGTACTGGCTTAAGCAGGGGGACACGTCTGGCACTGCAGGATCTGAGTCCCTGGCGGCGTAGTGTGTTACTGATGGTAGCCTTTGTTACGTTGGTCCCAGCTTTCTGCAGGTCATTCACTAGGTCCCCCTGTGTGGTTCTGGGATTTTTGCTCACCGTTCTTGTGATCATTTTGACCCCACAGGGTGAGATCTTGCGTGAAGCCCCAGATCGAGGGAGATTATCAGTGGTCTTGTATGTCTTCCATTTTCTAATTATTGCTCCCACAGTTGATTTCTTCACACCAAGCTGCTTGCCTATTGCAGATTCAGTCTTCCCAGCCTGGTGCAGGTCTACAATTTTGTTTCTGGTGTCCTTCGACAGCTCTTTGGTCTTCACCATAGAGGAGTTTGGAGTGTGACTGTTTGAGGTTGTGGACTGGTGTCTTTTATACTGATAACAAGTTCAAACAGGTGCCATTAATACAGGTAATGAGTGGAGGACAGAGGAGGCTCTTAAAGAAGAAGATACAGGTCTGTGAGAGCCAGAAATCGTGCTTGTTTGCAGGTGACCAAATACTTATTTTCCACCATAATTTGCAAATAAATTCTTTCCAAATCAGACAATGTGATTGTCTGGATTTGTTTCCACATTTTGTCTCTCATAGTTGAGGTATACCGATGATGACAATTACAGGCCTCTCTCATCTTTTTAAGTGGGAGACCTTGCACAATTTGTGGATGACTAAATACTTTTTTGCCCCACTGTATCTATATGTATATATATATATATATAAAAAATAAGAATAAGAGGGACGCTGACTCCAGTTGTATTTCAACAAATTCTTCTTTATTAGTCGATCATTTGCAGACAAAGCATTAAATAAATGGCAGCCACTGTACAGTTCCGAGCATCCCTGCTCTTCCTCAGGCTATCAGGCTAGATGTGAAACTATAATCCAGAAAGGATTTCAATTTATCCCCACCCTGCGGGCGTCAACCCACAGGTGTGTCCCATCTTTCTGGATCAAGTAAACAATCTAACAAAAAAATCTAACAAGAAATTCTGAAACCTCATTAACCCCATATGAGCCAAGGAACAAAAAAGTATTGTACCTGAATTTTCTTTCCTGCATTTAAACCAACAATATATGTTACGATGTAACATCGATAACAAAAGATAAAAAATACATTCCAAAATTGATTCTTATTTATTCCGTGCAAAAATGCACAAAACAATACATAATATAAATCTATTGCTTCAAAAATAAATCAACAACCCGTCACTAAATTTTCTCTTAATCATAACAGAAAAACTTTCCATCTCTTATAGCAGAAATGCCTATTCCTCAAGCAAAGGGATAATTTCCTTGATTTCTTTTCCGATCCAAACCAGACTAGATTTAATCATCACCTGTAAAACAAATTATATATATACATCTATATATATATACATAGATAGAAAAAAATCTAAAATCCAAGATCATCAACATTATGTTACAAAAATAAATATAGGTCATAGTCCCTGTTCATCCCGTTCGGATGCAGAGACTGTAGCCTATTAATCCACCAAACCTCCCGTTGCTTTAATCGTAATATCCGATCACCCCCCCGTTTATCTCGTGGGATTTCTTCCAAGATCATAAACCTTAAATCAGAATCTCGGTGTCCTTTCTCCAAAAAATTTTTGGAGACAGGCAACCCAGGTTGTTTATGCCTTATAGTGCTTCGATGTTGTGCAATTCTGTCCTTAATTTTCTGAGTAGTCTCCCCAACATAGATCATATTGCATGGACAAATCAGGATATATATAACATACGAGGATTGACAAGTGAGGAAATTATTTATCATAATTCTATCCCTATTGATGGGATTAATAAAATGATTACCCTTAGCCATAAGACTACATTGAATACAATTTAAACAGGGATAACATCCTTTCCTTTTCTTTCCCAAGAAAAGTGGTCCTTACTCTAAATTTGTATTCAGATTTTACTAAGGAATCACGCAAAGTTTTATTCCTTCTATAGGTTTTAATGGGAGTCTGCTGGAAGACCTCAATCTGCGGGTATGCACGCCTCAAAAGGGGCCAGTGTTTATTAATTATTTTAGATATATGCTTACTATAACTATGAAACTGCATGGAAAAGGGTAATCGTACCAATGGTGTTTTATTACGAAATGTTTTTTTCTCATTATATTGTATTTTATCTAATTCCTGAAGAATTATTTTTTTGGGGTACCCCCGTTCCCGAAATTTAAAGCACATTTCCTCAATTCTTGTCTCCTTAACATTCTCCTTACTGACTATCCGTTTAGAAAAAAAACATTTCGTAATAAAACACCATTGGTACGATTACCCTTTTCCATGCAGTTTCATAGTTATAGTAATCATATATCTAAAATAATTAATAAACACTGGCCCCTTTTGAGGCGTGCATACCCGCAGATTGAGGTCTTCCAGCAGACTCCCATTAAAGCCTATAGAAGGAATAAAACTTTGCGTGATTCCTTAGTAAAATCTGAATACAAATTTAGAGAACAGGAAGGACCACTTTCTTGGGAAAGAAAAGGAAAGGATGTTATCCCTGTTTAAATTGTATTCAATGTAGTCTTATGGCTAAGGGTAATCATTTTATTAATCCCATCAATAGGGATAGAATTATGATAAACAATTTCCTCACTTGTCAATCCTCGTATGTTATATATATCCTGATTTGTCCATGCAATATGATCTATGTTGGGGAGACTACTCAGAAAATAAAGGACAGAATTGCACAACATCGAAGCACTATAAGGCATAAACAACCTGGGTTGCCTGTCTCCAAACATTTTTTGGACAAAGGACACCGAGATTCTGATTTAAGGTTCATGATCTTAGAAGAAATCCCACGAGATAAACGGGGGGGGGGGGGGTGGTCGGATATTACGATTAAAGCAATGGGAGGTTTGGTGGATTAATAGGCTACAGTCTCTGCATCCGAACGGGATGAACAGGGACTATGACCTATATTTATTTTTGTAACATAATGTTGATGATCTTGGATTTTAGATTTTTTTCTATCTATGTATATATATATATAGATGTATATATATAATTTGTTTTACAGGTGATGATTAAATCTAGTCTGGTTTGGATCGGAAAAGAAATCAAGGAAATTATCCCTTTGCTTGAGGAATAGGCATTTCTGCTATAAGAGATGGAAAGTTTTTCTGTTATGATTAAGAGAAAATTTAGTGACGGGTTGTTGATTTATATTTGAAGCAATAGATTTATATTATGTATTATTTTGTGCACGGAATAAATAAGAATCAATTTTGGAATGTATTTTTTATCTTTTGTTATCGATGTTACATCGTAACATATATTGTTGGTTTAAATGCAGGAAAGAAAATTCAGGTACAATACTTTTTTGTTCCTTGGCTCATATGGGGTTAATGAGGTTTCAGAATTTCTTGTTAAATTTTTTTTAGATTGTTTACTTGATCCAGAAAGATGGGACACACCTGTGGGTTGACGCCCGCAGGGTGGGGATAAATTGAAATCCTTTCTGGATTATAGTTTCACATCTAGCCTGATAGCCTGAGGAAGAGCAGGGATGCTCGGAACTGTACAGTGGCTGCCATTTATTTAATGCTTTGTCTGCAAATGATCGACTAATAAAGAAGAATTCGTTGAAATACAACTGGAGTCAGCATCCCTCTTATTCTTATTAATTATTGATGGTGGAATTTGGGAGCCCACCCTGATGGCTCTCCACTCCATTCCAAAAAGAAAGGGAAGTAACCAACCCAAAGTCTTGTATATCAGCTCCTTGTGAGTAAGTTACTTCCATTGAAATGGAAGCCAGTGGATCTACTTTCTCGTTTACCCAGGAGGAAGCCACGCACATCATGTCTCAAATCTCTGGATCGAGAAATTTTCGAATCGGGAACTCACTGACGCATAATACCAGAACATGGGAAAAATTACATAAGAAACATACATCATTGGAATTACATGGACTTACTCTTGCCGAATACCATCGGGTACAGAGAATCCCTCGAGGCCTTCGGGTAAGATTGACCCCTACACTATTCAGTGATAATGAGGAATACAAGGCTACTTTTATGCAGATTCTCAATAAATGTTCCTTTGATCTAATGACATTAACTATTTCATACATTCATAAAGAACTGGCTGTTGTATCGGAGCAACTCTCTAAAGTGGAGCATGATTTGAAAACCTGTATTTCTTCGGAAGAATTTGTCAAACTAAAAGAATCGGTCGATGGGATTGTGAATAAACATCGAGCAGATCTTGAGATAAGAAAGCGCAATAAATTTGATCGGGATGTTGAAGATTACGAGAGGAATCAAGTGTTTCGCTGGCCGCGCCAGTACACCAGACGTGGTCGTCCCGACTATGGTGGAACCCGTAGAGATGGATCCGACAATTCCTCTGCCAATACCGATACAGATTCTTCATCCACTTTTTTAACACAAGGCGGGAGAGGAGGACACTTGCGGATGGAGACGCGATCCTGGACCAACAGGGACGAAGCGCCCGGATCGGACCGATATCGCCCTTCTCGAGGATATCGGGGTCGAGCTCGTCAGACTTAATTCACAACATCTCTCGGCATGTTCTATCCCCGGAGGAGGTAAGACTGATTAATCGTGGTTTATCGTTTTGCCCTAAGAGCCATTTGAATGTATTTGAACTTGATCAGGACTTATATTGATTATTCCGCAACATTAGATGGAGGGTTCATTTTACACATAAACCGTTTATTGAGGAGGATCCCATCAATGGTGCACTTAATTGTAAATCTTTAGGTTTGTGGGTGAAAACCAAATCGGTGCCACCCACCACATATGCCCCGGTTGAAACATTCGTACAGACGGTTACCCAGGAGATTAAAAAACTGGTATCTCATATAGATTATAGGGATCATATCCCTAATAATCTATCCTGTGAAGAGAGGATTGCTCTTAAAAATCTCAGCCGTAGGAATGATGTGATACTTAAACCAGCAGATAAAGGGGGCAAAGTGGTGGTGATGGATCCCCAACTATATGAGGAGGAGATCCTTCGTCAGTTGGGAGACACATCTGTGTATAAAAAAGTATCCTTGGATCCCACCTGGCAAATAAGAAAACAGTTGGAAAACATCTTGAAGTCAGCATTAAAAGATGGGGTGATCGCCCGTGACCTTTTTGAATTTCTTTTACCTGCCCATACACGTATCCCGGTTTTATATACTTTGCCTAAAATCCATAAAGACAGTTGTTCTCCACCAGGTCGTCCGATAGTATCGGGACGGGATTCAATTTTTGTTCCCATTGCTCAATTTCTGGATAAGATTTTATCCCCCCTTGTTAAGGAGACGAGATCGTACATTAGGGATACTGATGATTTTTTGCAAAAAATTAAAAAACATCGATTATGTAAAGGGGATGAAATTTTAGTTACATGGGATGTTGTCAGTTTATATACATCGATTCCCCATCAAGCGGGCATTCATGCCGCTATTAACTTAATTAGGAGCAGTCATCAGTATCCGGAATTGCAGATCTCATTCTTTGAAAAATTATTTCAGTTGTTATTGTGTAACAATTATTTTTTGTTTAAAGATCATTTCTACATACAACTGATGGGAGTTGCGATGGGCTCCAATGTCGCACCGCCATATGCATGCACATTCATGAATGAATTTGAACAGAAATACATTTTTTCTAATGATCTATTTGAGAAACATTGCGTTACATGGTGGCGCTTTATCGATGACGTGTTTGCAATCTGGCGAGGCGACATGCAATCATTAAATACATTTGATATTATGTTGAGCAATTTTGATCCTGACATAAAATTTCAAATTAACATTGGGGGTATGTCAGTTCCCTTTTTGGATACTAGGATCTATTTTGAACAGGGTCGTTTAGAATCAGACTTGTACATTAAACCAACTGATAGAAATCAATTATTATTGTTTGATAGCTTTCATCCCCCTCATGTATTTAGATCTATTATCAAAAGTCAACTGTTACGAGTTAAACGAATAGTCAGTAAGGAGAATGTTAAGGAGACAAGAATTGAGGAAATGTGCTTTAAATTTCGGGAACGGGGGTACCCCAAAAAAATAATTCTTCAGGAATTAGATAAAATACAATATAATGAGAAAAAAACATTTCATAATAAAACACCATTGGTACGATTACCCTTTTCCATGCAGTTTCATAGTTATAGTAATCATATATCTAAAATAATTAATAAACACTGGCCCCTTTTGAGGCGTGCATACCCGCAGATTGAGGTCTTCCAGCAGACTCCCATTAAAGCCTATAGAAGGAATAAAACTTTGCGTGATTCCTTAGTAAAATCTGAATACAAATTTAGAGAACAGGAAGTAAGGACCACTTTCTTGGGAAAGAAAAGGAAAGGATGTTATCCCTGTTTAAATTGTATTCAATGTAGTCTGATGGCTAAGGGTAATCATTTTATTAATCCCATCAATAGGGATAGAATTATGATAAACAATTTCCTCACTTGTCAATCCTCGTATGTTATATATATCCTGATTTGTCCATGCAATATGATCTATGTTGGGGAGAAAATTAAGGACAGAATTGCACAACATCGAAGCACTATAAGGCATAAACAACCTGGGTTGCCTGTCTCCAAACATTTTTTGGAGAAAGGACACCGAGATTCTGATTTAAGGTTTATGATCTTGGAAGAAATCCCACGAGATAAACGGGGGGGTGATCGGATATTACGATTAAAGCAATGGGAGGTTTGGTGGATTAATAGGCTACAGTCTCTGCATCCGAACGGGATGAACAGGGACTATGACCTATATTTATTTTTGTAACATAATGTTGATGATCTTGGATTTTAGATTTTTTTCTATCTATGTATATATATATAGATGTATATATATAATTTGTTTTACAGGTGATGATTAAATCTAGTCTGGTTTGGATCGGAAAAGAAATCAAGGAAATTATCCCTTTGCTTGAGGAATAGGCATTTCTGCTATAAGAGATGGAAAGTTTTCCTGTTATGATTAAGAGAAAATTTAGTGACGGGTTGTTGATTTATTTTTGAAGCAATAGATTTATATTATGTATTATTTTGTGCATTTTTTGCACGGAATAAATAAGAATCAATTTTGGAATGTATTTTTTATCTTTTGTTATCGATGTTACATCGTAACATATATTGTTGGTTTAATATGGGGTTAATGAGGTTTCAGAATTTCTTGTTAGATTTTTTTGTTAGATTGTTTACTTGATCCAGAAAGATGGGACACACCTGTGGGTTGACGCCCGCAGGGTGGGGATAAATTGAAATCCTTTCTGGATTATAGTTTCACATCTAGCCTGATAGCCTGAGGAAGAGCAGGGATGCTCGGAACTGTACAGTGGCTGCCATTTATTTAATGCTTTGTCTGCAAATGATCGACTAATAAAGAAGAATTTGTTGAAATACAACTGGAGTCAGTGTCCCTCTTATTCTTATTAATTATTGATGGTGGAATTTGGGAGTCCACCCTGACGGCTCTCCACTCCATTCCAAAAAGAAAGGGAAGTAACCAACCCAAAGTCTTGTATATATATTGTGACAGCAGGAAGGTAAAGTCACCTGGTTGCATCCAGGGGGGTAGATATATTTCGCCCAGATTCAGGCTTTACGCCGACTTATACAACTAGGTGGAGAGTTGTATAAGGCTAGTGGGCTCATGGATGACTCATACCTCTAGGGAGAGTGTGGGGCGTCGTGCAGACAGAGATGAGGAGACCAGCTGAACCTTGTCAGCTCATTTAGGCCTCTATAAGAACTCCCAGCTTCATTAGATGTTAGCTCATGCCTGGAACCAGACCTGTGTGGACTGTCTAGGGAGAGTGAACCCCTGTGCGGTGAGAAAAAGCCTGTGTGGCTATTTGCTTGGACATTTAAAACCAGGGACTTAGGGACTAGGACAGCACTAGGCTGATCCCAGTTGTTAGTTAGGAAACCTGTATGTTTAGTCAGAGGTCAACTTGACCAGGATTTATTTTGGTTATGTTTCTTTTGCTTTGCTGTGTTTTGTCACTGTAAATAGAAAATAAACCGCACCTTTTTTTGATTTTGAAAACCACAACCTCCGTTTGCTGGGCCTGTTTTGTGTGGGGAGCCCATCCCGGGGGTCACACACACCCGCTGCCGAGCTAACCCCCTCACAGTTGGTGGAGAATGCAGGCAGTTTTTTTTTAAGCCAGCATGGAGGAGATACTGAAGCAGCTGGCTCTAGCAAATGCCAATCAACAGCAGACAAATGCAGGTTTGCAAAGGAGCCTTGCAGCCCAGCAGCAGACAAACGCAACTTTGCAACAGAGTCTGGAGGCTCAGCAACGAGCCCAGCAGCAATCTGAGGCCCGCTTCATAGACCTGTTGCAGAAGCAAGAGCAGAGACTACAACAACAGATGGAAGCAGTAATGCAGCAACGTCCGCAGACCAGTGAGGAAAGCCGTCCCACTAATACCGCGTCCTTTGGGGTGAGTCGTTTATTGACAAAAATGACTGGAGAGGATGATCCAGAGGTATTTTTGACCACATTTGAAAGGACCGCTGAAAGAGAAAAGTGGCCTGAGGAGCAGTGGGCTGGACTGGTGGCTCCTCTGTTAACTGGTGAATCGCAGAAAGCTTACTATGACCTAGAGCCTAACCAAGCAAAAGACTATGTGATGCTAAAAGCTGAAATATTGGCAAGGCTGGGTGTCACCCAGGCTGTCCGGGCTCAGCGTGTGCATAACTGGACTTTCCAGCTTGGAAAACCCCCCAGGTCTCAAATGTATGATCTCATTCACCTGAGCAGAAAGTGGCTACAGCCAGAGACTTTGTCCGCACCAAAGATTGTGGAACGTGTTGTAATGGATCGGTTTTTGAGAGCTCTTCCTACTGCCATCCAAAAGTGGGTAAGCCATGGAGACCCAGAGACGGCCGATGGTCTTGTGGATCGTGTGGAGAAATACTTGGCTACAGAGAACCTGACGGCCTCTTCCAGAGACACTCGGACTTTCCACCCTAAGACCAGACCATCCCCAGGGGCGGATAAGAGGATTCCAAGGGGTGAGGGTGGAGAGAGTGAGAGGGTGGGAGCTCTACCCCAAGTTTGGCGAGAACAGCCTGGGAAATCAGCGGCTCAAGAGGCGGCAAGAAGGATCGTTTGCTACAGCTGCCGGCAAGCGGGACATATTGCAGCCAATTGCCCGGTTGTGGAGGAACCCATGCAGTGTGACTTTCTGACGGGCAGACGTCAGTCGCTGTGTGCGACAGTCGCATGCACTGCCATTCGAGGAACTGAGAAACATTTATGCAAAATGTGTGTTAATGGTAGAAATGTTGTGGTATTGCTGGATTCAGGTAGCCTTGTGACCCTGATAAAGGCTGAGTTAGTTAAAACAGAGGTCTCTGGGAATAGCAAGGTAGCTGTTATTTGTGTGCATGGGGACACCCGAGAGTATCCAGTGACTACAGTGTGTTTCGAGACCCCCAAAGGTACCCTCTCTCATCCAGTGGGCTTAGTATCTCAGTTACCGCATGACGCCATTGTGGGAAGGGATTTTCCGAAGTTCTGGGAACTGTGGGATGATCCTGAGCCCCTCACTGGTGCCCCTATGTACCAGGAATGTGATAGCCAGAACTCCCCTGAGAGTGGTGAGGACTCTCCGGAATTTCCCTTATCAGTATTGGCAGGGGAGACTCAAGAAACTGGAGAGGAGCCCACCTCCTCAGACGAAAACCTACCGTCTGTGGAGTTTTCTGATCTTGAGGTTCACAGGGAAAACTTTGCCACAGAACAGTTGAAAGACCCCGCCCTAATAAAGGCACGGGAAAACGTAGTGAAAATAGATGGCGAGTTAGTGAACCCAGATAATACCTGCACTTACCCATACTTCAGCGTAGAGAAGGACCTACTGTATCGGGTGGCAAAAAGGGCAGAAGAAACCGTTGAGCAGCTTGTGGTGCCCAAACCTTACAGGAAGTTGGTGTTGGAGTTGGCCCATGGGCACATTCTTGGAGGTCATCTGGGGACAGAGAAAACCCGAGAGAGGGTATTACAGAGATTCTATTGGCCGGGGGTGATGAAGGACGTAGAAAATTATTGTTCCTCCTGCCCTGTGTGTCAGAGGTTGGCCCCGATGCCACATTTCCGTAGCCCGCTGGTCCCTCTACCCATCATTGAGGTCCCGTTTGAGAGGATCGCCATGGATTTGGTAGGTCCTATAATCAAGTCCGCTAGGGGGCACCAGTACATATTAGTTATAATGGACTATGCCACCCGTTATCCAGAAGCGATCCCTCTCCGAAATACCTCGGCCAAAACCATAGCCAAAGAGCTATCTCTTGTTTTTAGCCGGGTGGGTATTTGTAAAGAACTGCTTACGGACCAAGGTACACCCTTTATGTCCCGGGTTATGAAAGAGCTGTGTAAATTGTTCAAAGTGACGCAATTGCGTACGTCTGTGTATCACCCCCAAACCGATGGGCTGGTTGAAAGATTCAACAAAACCCTAAAACAAATGTTGAAGAAAGTGGTGGATAGAGATGGAAAGGATTGGGACTGTTTACTTCCTTATTTGATGTTTGCTATTAGGGAGGTGCCCCAATCCTCTACGGGATTCTCCCCCTTTGAGTTACTGTATGGGAGACACCCAAGAGGGCTGTTGGATATTGCCAAGGAAACTTGGGAAAGTGAGAGTTCTCCCCACAGGAGTGTGATTGAGCATGTCGCCCTGATGCAAGATCGAATTGCACAGGTAATGCCCATCGTGAAGGAACATTTGGCCCAAGCGCAGTTGGCACAGCAGAGAGTGTACAACCGTGGAGCCAAGACCCGTACCTTTTCCCCGGGGGATAGGATATTGGTACTTGTCCCTACGGTTGAAAGTAAATTCCTTGCCAAATGGCAAGGCCCCTACGAGATAATGGAAAAAGTGAGCGAAGTGAATTACAAGGTCAGACAACCAGGAAGGCGAAAGCCCGAACAGATCTATCACGTTAATCTGTTGAAAGCCTGGAGGGATAGAGAGTCCCTAGTCGCAGACACTTGGTCACCAGCTCAAACTGGTTGCGTGATTCCTGAGGTTGGAATAGCAGCCACCTTGTCACAACCCCAACAACAGGAGGTTAAGGAGTTTGTGCTTCGCAACAAGGAGGTATTCTCTGAGCTGCCGGGACAAACATCTGGGGTAGAGCATGACATCATTACCCCGCCCGGTGAAAGGGTGAAGTTAAAACCCTATCGGATCCCAGAGGCTCGACGGGAGGCAATACGGGAGGAAGTACAGAAAATGCTGAACTTAGGGGTGATAGAGGAGTCCCAAAGTGATTGGTCTAGTCCCATCGTGTTGGTGCCTAAACCGGATGGGAGCTGGCGATTTTGTAACGATTTTCGTCAGTTGAACAAAGTTACAAAATTTGACACCTACCCCATGCCACGTATAGATGAGTTGATCGACCGGCTGGGAACAGCCCGATACATGACGACTCTTGACCTCACAAAAGGGTATTGGCAAATCCCCCTGGCCAAGTCGGCCAAAGAGAAAACCGCATTTGTAACCCCAGACGGGGCGTTCCAATATAAAAGAATGCCGTTCGGGTTACAGAATGCGCCGGCCACATTCCAGCGGAAAATGGACCAGATGCTGAGGCCCCATCGGAAGTATGCTGCGGCTTACCTGGATGACGTAATTGTCCATAGCACAGATTGGGCCTCACATCTGCCAAAAGTGCAAGCAGTCCTGGACTCTGTTCGGGAAGCGGGGTTTACGGCTAACCCCAAGAAGTGTACCATTGGGCAGGAGGAGGCCAAATATCTTGGGTACACCATTGGGAGGGGAGTAATAAAACCCCAACTCAACAAAGTCGAGGCCATCCAGAGTTGGCCACGTCCCAACAGCAAGAAGCAGGTACGAGCCTTTCTGGGAATCGCTGGGTATTATCGGCGATTCATTCCCCACTTTGCTTCTAAGGCTGTGCCCCTAACCAACCTGACGAAGGGGAAAGGGTCGGTCATGATTAAATGGACCCCCGAGGCTGAGGCAGCATTCCAATTCTTGAAACAAGCCTTATGTAGCCAGCCAGTGTTGTACTCACCCGACTTCTCTAAAGACTTTGTCGTACAAAGTGATGCGTCAGATGTGGGGTTAGGAGCAGTATTGTCCCAGGTCTGGAACGGGGAAGAGCACCCAGTCATTTACCTCAGCAGGAAGTTGAAGTCCCATGAGGTAAATTACGCCACCGTTGAAAAGGAGTGTTTAGCGGTGAAGTGGGCTCTAGATTCCCTTCGGTACTACCTGCTAGGTAGGCACTTTGACATGGTTACGGATCACGCTCCGTTAAAGTGGATGGCTCAAAACAAGGAAACAAATAGAAGAGTGAATAGGTGGTTCCTGGCCCTCCAGGAATTCAACTTCACAGTAAAGCATCGCCCTGGCGTTCAAATGGGGAATGTGGATGCTTTGTCTCGAGTACATGAATGCCTGATTGCTGGTGTTCCAACCCCGAGGTTAAAACAAGAGGGGGGGGTATGTGACAGCAGGAAGGTAAAGTCACCTGGTTGCATCCAGGGGGGTAGATATATTTCGCCCAGATTCAGGCTTTACGCCGACTTATACAACTAGGAGGAGAGTTGTATAAGGCTAGTGGGCTCATGGATGACTCATACCTCTAGGGAGAGTGTGGGGCGTCGTGCAGACAGAGATGAGGAGACCAGCTGAACCTTGTCAGCTCATTTAGGCCTCTATAAGAACTCCCAGCTTCATTAGATGTTAGCTCATGCCTGGAACCAGACCTGTGTGGACTGTCTAGGGAGAGTGAACCCCTGTGCGGTGAGAAAAAGCCTGTGTGGCTATTTGCTTGGACATTTAAAACCAGGGACTTAGGGACTAGGACAGCACTAGGCTGATCCCAGTTGTTAGTTAGGAAACCTGTATGTTTAGTCAGAGGTCAACTTGACCAGGATTTATTTTGGTTATGTTTCTTTTGCTTTGCTGTGTTTTGTCACTGTAAATAGAAAATAAACCGCACCTTTTTTTGATTTTGAAAACCACAACCTCCGTTTGCTGGGCCTGTTTTGTGTGGGGAGCCCATCCCGGGGGTCACACACACCCGCTGCCGAGCTAACCCCCTCACAATATATATATATATATATATATATATATATATATATTTATATATATATATATACTACTCTTATGTCACCTATCTTTTGGAATTCCTTACAAATAGGCAACATATAGGTCTAGTGTGCCATTATTTGTCACACCTGGCTAAGGTCACCCTACAGCTAAATGCCAGCTGTGAGTCTGGTAAACATTCACATTGAAACCTATTAAAAGCTTACCTTGAGATACTATGGGTCCTGTGTCAATGACATACTGTTATATGTAATGCTTAAAACTGTGACTGTACTCCAGATGTATACACTGTGTTTAACTCAATAAAACCTCTTGTTGTTGAAAAAAGCTTACCTTGAGCACCAAGATTCTCCTGAAACACCACGCTGCCATTTTTCTCAAGAATAAAACTCGGCTTTGGAAGGCTGTCTTCGAAAAGTTTCCTCTGATTCATGATGGACTGTTTCACTGCAGTAAAAAAAAAGTGTGCTTAAAGGGTCTGTAAAGCAGAAGTAAAGTCATCAAATGTGTTTTTTTTTAAAAAGCTAGCCCACTTTGTAAGTTTTGCAACCCCCAAAAAATGTTTAAACATCCTGTTTTGCAGCTTCTGTTCAGATGAAAATAAAACAGTGCATGGCTTGGCACGGCCTAAAGAGTTTTTAGTGCAAATTTATACTGGTGGGGAAATTCTGATTGTAGGTAATATTTCTCAATAAAATATGCTGGGTAATAAGTTATAGTGTTCACTCTGAAAGTGGTATTTTTCGCTTGCCCTCAAAGGAACTGAATTGGACACAATCCAATTGACCTAAGTAATGTTGTACACTAATGATGAACCTGATAAGTTCACCTAAAGTGAAAGTAAACCCATCCACACCTTGATCCCAGGTTCACACTGACAGCGGGAATGAAATTGTACGAGTTCAGTTTAACTTACACGGGTTGACTCCGAAGTTAGTCCATAGGTCCCTTCTTCTAATGCCGGCATCCACACCGTACCCCAAATAAATTGCTCCAAACAGAGCATCACTTACCCAGCCAACCTCTGCCTCTCTCAGAGAACATACCCGCCGCTGGGGAGAAGACAGGGTGACTTGGCTCAGTCTTTCATGCCGCTGGGGATCCGGGCCGACTGCCCAGCATCCCCGAGGTACACAAGTGGAGACCGAAGTCCCATCCACTTGTGGTAGGTGAAAATCCCCCAGTGCTTGCAAAGCAAGGCTGACATCCTCCTGTCCCAGTGTCACACCATTTTCTGGGGTTGTGTCAGTGAGGACCGAAGTCCCATCCAGTACCACAGGAACTCCCTCTTCTGTTAGTTGAGAGCAGAGGCCCGCGACACTCTGCTCTGTTGCCAGCTCTTCTGCTGGGTTGCTGTGAGTGGAGACCGTAGTCCCATCCACCGATATCCGCTCAAGTGGCAGTTGTATGCAGAGGCCAGTAGCATTCTGCCCTACTGCCAGTGATTCAGTTGGGGTTAAAAGCTTTACTACCTCAGCTTGTTGCTGGAGAGAGGGGCCAACTGCCCCGCCTCCCTGAAACTCCACAGTTGTTTCCGGTGCTGGGCAGAGGTTGCTAGCACTCTGCCCTGTTGCCAGCACTTCTGCTGGGGACTCCATACCATCTGCTCTGGCTAGCTGTTGGGGAGGGAAAATGGCTGCTTCTCCCCCCTGCATCTCTGAAATCCACTCGGAAAGAGGAACCATCACCTTCTCAACTCGGGCCTCCAAAACTGCCACGGGTGTAGAGCAGGGGTCTGCAGTACTTTGTCCTGCTGCCAGTACTTGAGCAGGCGATGCATAATCCATAACACCCTCTGAACAGCCCATTAAGTCCATACCTTCTGTAATCTGTGGCTGGGGAGATGAGCCAACTGCCCTAGCTCCCTGGAACTCCACATCATCCACTTCGGCTTTAGGGATGGCAATCTTCAGATTTTCCACTGCCGATTCTTCAGCCAGGATTTCATAGTTGCCAACTGGTATTTCCTGATAGTCCCAGGCAAAGGTAGCACCACCCTGCTGCTGAGCAGATTCTAGCAGCTGTCTGTAGGCGATCTCCAGCTCCCATTCCTGAACGGCCAGAAACTCCAAATCTTCCTGTGCCCAGTGCCTTTCCGAGACATTCAGTTTTCGCTCTCTGTGCTCCATTATTTCCTCCAAACGCCACTCCTGATCACTCCCAAAGTCAGGGTCACTGGACAGCCTCCAATACAACAATCCCAGGCCATCATAGTCAAAGCCTTCCATTGGGCTGTCATCCGCTGACCATGGGCACTCTTGGGCTACATACCACCAGAGGGCTCTGTAGCTCTCGTCCAACCGCATCTCTGCCCGGATCAGCCTGCTTAACTCAGCTGTCCACTCCTGCTTCGGTTGTTCTCCCAATAACAGCATTCGTACTTCATACTGCGACCAGTACCTTACATGGATGGAGGGGAGAACCTTTCCCTGGTGTTGCTGCTCGAGAGCTAGCGCTTTCTTCCAGAGTTCGCAGCGGATCGAATCAGACCATCCCAGCAGGACCTCCTCTGATACTGGTCCTCTATGCTGTATCTGCATCTCTCGCAACCTCCTTCTAAATTCCTCTTCCATGGCGGCTGGTATCTGTATCTCTCCTCTCCTTTCAGTTGGTGCTGCTTCTTTAGGTTTTGTCTCCGTTTGCCGTATTTCCGCCATTCTCTGCTCATGTTGCCGCTCATCCTGCCGCTGGATGTCTCTAATGGCTTCCCGTATGGCGATCTCTGATGGGCTAGCACCATATAATGCCAACCGCTGTCGAACTCATTGTTGAAACAAGTCTTCAACTGACCGGGGTCCTGCATCACCATCCCTCTGATCCATCTCCGCTAGTTCCCTGATCAAGGTGGCCTTGTTCTTTGTCCCACCGGTGCCTCCACGGCTCTCAAGTAAGTCTTTCAGCGTGGCTCTCCTGCAGGCTGCATAGCTGGTCATTCACTGCGGTGGTTTGGAGTGTCCCAGTAACTGGAGGGAAGATCCCACCGCTGCCAACCAATGTAACGACACCCCCCAATATGAAAGGGGTTAACGCCGTTTGAATATTCCCTCTCTGAACACACAACCACTATCGACCCTCCACAGCCAGGCGACCACTTCCCATAGGATTAATCCTTCCAGAGATACGAGACAACGCTCTGTATTTCAAGTTCCAAAACAGGGAATGACTTTATTGAGAAAAACATTGTAACTTTTATAACCATCCAATACTGCATTAACCTAAAATGAACAATGGTCCAGCTCCACCCACAACATAACAGACCTAATACACACAAGTATGCAGGTGATTCATCAACATCTCTTCAATTAACCCGTCTGCTGCTAGTTCCACAACCTATAATTATAGGCTTAATTCCCCCAAACCACAATGGACAATAGAATGTAAATCACCACAAACAATGAACAGTTCCTTTAGAAGCTGGGATTAGCATTACACTAGGCAGACAGATGATTGAGGCTGAACACCTCAGTATCTCTCAATTAACCTGTTGAGTTCAGAAACAGTAAATAGTCCTTTACAGATATCCTTGGGGATATGGTGGATAAATATTACAGACCCATTTTAGGTAGCCCAAGATATATTTCTTAATGTCCATTATTTCCTGGCTCACCCTGTGTCCAAAGTGACCCTCCTGTCACACCCCCTATTATATCTAACTTTATAATGAAAGTACAAGACAAGAAAAAACAGAATATTACCTTCAGACTCCTCCCCATGCTTCACATGTGACACGCGGAATGCCTTAGGTCGATCAAATCTGGCTTTTGCTGATACTTTGTCCTTTGTATCCCATATTTTCACTTGTATCTGATGTGATAAAGCTTTCATTAAAGCTTCTTTTGTCACCTGGAGATCAATGGTGTGGCTCCATGCCAACCATATTTTGTCACCTTCTTGCCACGGCTTTATTAACTGAAAAAGGAAAGGTTTAAACTAAGATTCTGTATATTTGACAAAACAGATCTATACATTTCACTGGACAAAGCAGGGGTGGCACAGGATGATTTTAATATGCTTTATAGCTTTTACCTGATAAATTCATCATTGTCTGAACTAGTGACCTGCATTTCAAGCAACATACAGTATGTGGCTGCATATGCTACACCTTACTGGAAACTACAGGGTGAAGGATGAAGCAAAAGGTTTTGTGTTGTCCACAGAAATCAATTAGATTTTAGATGGAATATGTCAGCTGATGATTTTCTATGGCCACCATAGGCAATTGTTTTACACCAGTTTCTGTATACCTACAAGTTGCAGCATTGATCAAACATAAGCCTTTTAACAAAACAAAAAAAGCAACGTGTTATTTTTCATATGTCAATGCCTAAACACAATATACAAAAGTAGCAAATACTGTGACTATAAATTACACTTATGCTAAATATACTGGCTTTTTTTCACAAAGCTTTACAAAGAACCATGGTATGTAGCAACTAATCCTAATTCATTTAGTCTTGGTTTAAATACTCATACTGTTGCACTAGAAAGGTTTTTCAAGGATACACTATAACAAACTTCACATTTCAACGGCAGTGACACCTGCTGACAAATTGTGGTATTACACAGAAACAAAATAAATGACATTCACTATGACACAGGTCAGACTCCAGTCTGCAAGGTATTTAAAGCTGACTCCAACAAATATTTGTAATTTTTTATTTATTTTTTGAAATGGGGAGAGGTGATCAGATCAAATATTTTCTTGAGAAGTCTTTTAAAGCGATAGTTAACTGAAAGAAAAAAAAATCCCCAAAAATGGTCCACTGCAGGATAATATAGTGCCTTGAAAAAGTATTCACACCCCTTGAAATTTTCCACATTTTTGTCATGTTACAACCAAAAACATAAATGTATTTTATTTTGGGATTTTTTGTGATAGACCAACACAAAGTAGCACATAAATGTGACGTGGAAGGAAATATGTGAAAAGTGTGGTGTGCATTTGCATTCGGCCCCCTTTACTCTGATACCCCTAACTAAAATCTAGTGGAACCAATTGCCTTTAGAAGTCACCTAATTAGTAAATAAAGTCCAATCTCAGTATAAATACAGCTGTTCTGTGAAGTCCTCAGAGGTTTGTTAGAGAACCTTAGTGAACGAACAGCATCATGAAGACCAAGGAACATACCAGACAGGTCAGGGATAAAGTTGTGAAGAATAAATCACCTCTAACATTGGGTGTCTTACGTGTGGATGTTGCTGCGGTGTGTAAAAATATTAGAATAATTTTTTACATTTTAGAATGGGGTGCCTTGAGATTGCTCATAATTTTAAAGGGTGCCTTGATGGAAAAAAGGTTGGGAAACACTGGTTTAGATGAAAGCATATTTATGTGTTAGAATAGCCCAGTCAAAGTCCAGACCTAAATCCGATTGAGAATCTGTGGCAAGACTTGAAAATTGCTGTTCACAGACGCTCTCCATCCAATCTGACAGAGCTTGAGCAATTTTGCAAAGAAGAATGGGAAAAAACTCTCTAGATGTGCAAAGCTGGTAGAGACATCCCCAAAAAGACTTGCAGCTGTAATTGCAGCGAAAGGTGGTTCTACAAAGTATTGAATCAGCGGGCTGAATACAAATGCATGCCACACTTTTCACATATTTATTTGTAAAAAAAAATTGAAAACCATTTATAATTTTCCTTCCACTTCACAATTATGTGTGACTTTGTGTTGGTCTATCACATAAAATCCCAATAAAATACATATGAATACTTTTTCAAGGCACTGTAACATGATGTGCTAGTATGCATCAAATATTAGCACATTATGAAAGACTTACCTCAGAACGAAGCCCTTGAGCAGTGTGAGGTCACTACAGACAGGGCTTCCATCTTCACCCGATCTTCCTTCCCGATTTGTGGGCTTCAGCTGTTTGACTGTGCCGAGTTACGATGACGGGTCTCTCAACGGTGCACATTTAGGAGATATTTACTGTACCTACAGGCAAGCCTTATTTTAGGCTTACCTGTAGGTACAAGTAAACAATTACTTGTTACAAGCGAAGCTACTACCACTTTAAAAGCAACCTAGTCCAAATTCCTTCTCAAACTGACTGTCCCTGATCTGACACTTTCATTAGTTGGTTTTCAGTTTTGTTAATCATGGAGGCTCAGCATCGCATGTGGACGTTACCTTGGGCAGTCTGCTTAGATACACCCATCCTCCAGACTGACCCCCGTCCATTAAATATTTTTGATATTTGCAGAACTCCACCTAAGAGCCAGGTCAGGGGATCATGAGGGAGTAGTGAGGCAGGGTGCTGTTTCAGGAAGCTATGTGTGTCATGGATATGCATTAATGTCAGTCTGCCATCTTACCTTCCTCCTCATGTGTTCATCTAGAGACCAGACCTCCTTCACCTGGCTTCCTTTATAATCTCCTCCCAGCCTGACTCCACCCCAGGCCCTATCACTGAACACTATATTAACCTGTGCACTGCAAGCCTGCTTTGCTGATCAACGTGTTTGTTAGGCATTGTGTGTTTGGGTTCCTGCCTGCCGTGTGCTACGTCTGTCTCTCTGTTACGTTATTGGCTTGTCCCCGACTATCCCTGTCTGCTCGTGTCCCTTGACCTTCGGCTCGTTCTTCGTTATCCTTGTCTGCTTGTGGCCCCTGACCTTCAGCTTGTTATTCGGTTCTCTCTTATCGTGTGCTGCTGCTTCCCCTCTTTTCCCCTTATCCTACGGGGCGTGAGCTAGGAAACTCCAGGGGCCGCGACCTGGTCCCAGCCTGCAGCTAACATCCTCACCACTAGAGGCCCTGGAGAAGACCAGCTGGGTCTTAGACTCCGCGCCCTGGGGAATCTTGGCTCTAGCTTCCGTTTGGATCCCGGTTGTGCTCCTCTGGTCCCGCTTTCCACAACCACCCAGTTCCCTATCCGCAGAAGCCAGCCATAGGGTTCACTACCTCGCGGTGCACTCCTGTCCCCCTACGGTGTGCATCTGTCACCTGGCCACAGGTGACCCTGACAGTTTGATCAGCCATGAACCCGGCTGACATCCCGCTTCCCGCGGATGATCCATTGCAGGGCATAGTTTGCAGACTTGAGACCCAGGAATCAAATCAGACTCAGGTGATGCGATTCCTCCAGGATCTGGCTTCTCGATTCGAGCAGCTTCAGGTCTCCTTGGGAACCCCGAATCCGCAACCCCAAGTACAACCAGCGGCTGTACCTATCGCACCAGTCGCAGCCTCACACTCACTAAGATTGCCAGCTCCGTTCCGTTTCTCTGGGGACTCCAAAGCCTGCAGGGGGTTTCTCAGCCAATGCACAATTCATTTTGAGCTTCAGCCTCAAAGCTTCCTGTCTGACCGGGCTAAGGTAGCCTATATCATTTCCCTCCTCTCCGGTGAAGCTTTGGCCTGGGCTGCCCCCCTGTGGGAGAGGAACGATCCGGTGGTTTCCAGTCTGTCCGATTTCTTGAAGCTCTTTCGTAACATCTTCGAAGAGCCGGCTCGGGCTTCTTCAGCGGCTAGTGCTGTCTTACGTCTTCGCCAAGAATCTAGTTCAGTGGGGCAATATGCTCTTCAGTTTCGTATCCACACAGCTGAATTGAGCTGGAATAATGAGGCCCTGGTCGCTACCTTTTTACATGGCCTCTCTGACCGAGTGAAAGACGAATTAGCGGGAAGAGCCATTCCCGTCGGTCTGGACGATGTAATTTCATTATGCAACCAGATCGACATTCGTTTTCAAGAGAGGTCCTTAGAAAAAAAACGCCAGCACTCTCTGGGTCCTAGCCAGTCTGAGCTCCCCTCCCTTCATTCCGTGGAGCATCCTCTACCTGCTGAAGAACCTATGCAGCTGGCCCGGACCAGACTAACCCCCGAAGAACGTGCTAGGCGCAGAACTCTGGGCTTGTGCCTCTATTGTGGGGGCAAGGGTCATTTTCGTGACTCCTGCTCGCTTCGTCCGGGAAACGCTCGGGTCTAATACATTTGGAAGGTGGAGTATTGGACCCAGAAACATCACCTTCTCGCCTGCTCTTGCCGGTGTTCCTTCATGTAGGCACTTCTCCTCAGTCAACCCTTGCATACCTGGATTCCGGGGCTGCCGGCAATTTTATGGATTGGAGAACTGCTTCTTCTATGAAGCTTACCCTTTCACCTCTCACTACCCCATTGGTAGTCTCGGCAATTGATGGCACTGTTCTCCCAGGGGGCCCTATTCGCTTCCAGACGCTACCCATTAGGATGTCGGTAGGGATTCTCCACCAGGAGTGGATATCCTTTCTTATTCTACCCAAGACCTCTACCCCAGTTGTATTGGGCCTCCCTTGGCTACAGCTCCACTCTCCACATGTGGACTGGGTCTCTGGGCAGATCCTGGCCTGGGGTTCCTCATGTTTCTCGTCGTGTCTTCTCAAGGTGACCCCCAAGGAGAGTCTTCCGGTTGCTGCCACTGCTGTTTCTTCTGATCTTCCTGCTGCATACAGCGATTACCGGGATGTGTTCTGTAAGAAATCAGCTGAGGTGCTTCCTCCCCACAGGTCTTTTGACTGTGCTATTGATCTTGTCCCCGGAGCAACTCTACCCAGGGGTCGTACCTACCCTCTGTCCATCCCAGAGACCCAGGCCATGTCGGAGTATGTCGCAGAGAATCTGGAGAGAGGTTTCATCCGGAAATCCTCATCGCCTGCAGGGGCAGGGTTCTTTTTTGTTGCCAAAAAGGATGGTACCTTAAGACCCTGCATCGATTATCGGGGTTTAAATGCGGTTACTATTAAAAATCTATACCCCTTACCCTTAATATCTGAGCTATTCGATAGGTTGAAGGGTGCCTCCATTTTCACCAAGTTGGATCTCAGAGGCGCGTACAATCTCATTCGAATATGGGAGGGTGACGAATGGAAGACTGCATTCAACACTAGAGACGGGCATTACGAATATCTGGTGATGCCTTTTGGTCTGTGTAATGCTCCAGCCGTGTTTCAAAACTTTGTCAATGAAATCTTCAGAGATCTGCTGTACCAGTTTGTTGTCATCTATCTGGATGACATTCTGATCTTTTCTGAAAATCTGCTCGTCCACAGAAACCATGTCCGCACTGTACTTCAACGTCTTAGAGAGAACAATCTCTATGCCAAGCTAGAGAAATGTTCCTTTGAATGTTCTGAGGTCCTGTTTTTGGGGTGCTTCGTCTCATGTTCGGGTCTTCGTATGGACCCTGGGAAGGTCTTGGCTATCACCAACTGGCCTCTTCCTGCTAGCCTCAAGGCCACACAGCGCTTTCTTGGCTTCACTAATTATTATAGGCAGTTCATAAGGAATTACTCTTCCATTGCCGCGCCTATTATCGCTTTGACCAAGAAGGGTGTGAATGCCAGAGACTGGCCTCCCGAAGCTGTCTCTGCATTTCACAACCTGAAACAGGCCTTTGTTTCTGGCCCCCTCTTGAGGAGACCAAATCCTGGGAATGCATTTTTTATTGAAGTGGACGCTTCCTCAATGGGGGTGGGAGCTGTGCTTCTTCAAATCTTTGAGAAGAGACGCCAACCATGTGCGTTCTTCTCCAAAAAAAATTCTCAGGCAGAGAGGAATTATGCCATCGGTGATCGGGAACTTCTCGCAATTAAATTGGCGTTAGAGGAGTGGCGTCATCTCTTGGAGGGTTCCCCTCACTCCATAACGATCTTTACCGATCACAAGAATTTACAGTATCTACAGAATGCTAAACGTCTGAATCCTAGACAGGCCAGGTGGAGTCTCTTCTTTGCCCGTTTTAATTTCACGATTACCTACAAACCTGGTTCCTGCAACGGTCGGGCTGATGCGCTCTCTAGGTCATTTGACACTTTGGACGAGGAGTCCGCCCCTGAACCTGAGCCGATCAATCCCACCTCATGCATTGTTGCCCACTCTACCACCCTGAAGTCTAAAATTCCGCCTGGTAAGACCTTTGTCCCCACTGAGCTAAGAGCTAAGATCCTTCGTTGGGGACATGATTCCAAGGTGGCAGGGCATTCTGGATTCCTCCGATCCTTCCTACTCATCAGTCGTCACTACTGGTGGCCTAATCTCCGCTCAGACGTCAAAGACTATGTTAAAGCTTGTCATGTCTGTGCTCAGTCCAAATCCTCCACACAAGCTCCTGCTGGTCTCCTCATGCCCTTGCCCATTCCTAAGGAACCCTGGGCCCATATTGCCATGGATTTTATCACCGATCTCCCACTGTCTGAGAATAATACAGTCATTTGGGTGGTAATCGATCGATTCTCCAAGATGGCTCATTTTGTTCCTCTTCCTGGTCTTCCTTCTGCCCCTGCCTTGGTTCCCATTTTCATTCGGGAAATTCTCCGCCTACATGGGGTCCCTTCTCATATTGTTTCCGACAGGGGAGTCCAATTCACGTCTCGTTTTTGGAGAGCCTTTTGCAAATCCCTCAATATTGTCTTGGATTTTTCTTCTTCTTACCATCCCCAATCCAATGGACAGACTGAGAGGGTTAATCAGGAGTTAGAGGTCTTTCTTCGCACCTTTGTGTCTTCTCACCATGACGATTGGTCCTCTCTACTCCCGTGGGCAGAATTCTCCCATAACAATCATGTGAATACCAGTTCGCAGAAGACACCCTTTTTCACAGTTTATGGAAAACACCCTCAACTTCCTCTTCCCATGATCTGTTCTCCAGACATTCCAGCTTTGGCTTCGGTTCAGGAGTCTCTCAATTCCGTTTGGGGTCACGTTCATGATTCCCTCCGGGCAGCTGCTGAAAAATTCAAAGGCTTTGCCGACCGCCGCAGGCGTAAACCGCCTTCTCTTCAGCCAGGGGACAAAGTCTGGCTCTCTACCAGGAACATCAAGCTCCGAGTTCCTTCTCTGAAGTTTGCTCCACGATTCATCGGTCCATACACGGTAACTGCTAAACTGAATCCGGTTTGTTTCAAACTCCAGATTCCTAAGAGCCTTAAAATCACTAACTCCTTTCATGTTGCTCTTCTAAAGCCTTTAGTCCTCAATAAATTCTCTCGTCCTCTCCCTACCGTGGCGCCTGTCTCTGAGGATAATCAGGAGTACGAGATCAGTCAAATTCTGGACTCCCGACTCTGTAAAGGCGTTCTTCAGTACCTCGTTCATTGGAAAGGGTTTGGTCCTGAGGAGAGGTCTTGGATCACTGCATCTGAGGTCTTTGCACCTCGTCTGTTAAAGGAGTTTCATCTGAAGTTTCCCTCTAAACCTGGGCCCAGGCGGGGAAGGGGGAGGCCTCGTAAGAGGGAGGGTACTGTCATGGATATGCATTAATGTCTGTCTGCCATCTTACCTTCCTCCTCATGTGTTCATCTAGAGACCAGACCTCCTTCACCTGGCTTCCTTTATAATCTCCTCCCAGCCTGACTCCACCCCAGGCCCTATCACTGAACACTATATTAACCTGTGCACTGCAAGCCTGCTTTGCTGATCAACGTGTTTGTTAGGCATTGTGTGTTTGGGTTCCTGCCTGCCGTGTGCTACGTCTGTCTCTCTGTTACGTTATTGGCTTGTCCCCGACTATCCCTGTCTGCTCGTGTCCCTTGACCTTCGGCTCGTTCTTCGTTATCCTTGTCTGCTTGTGGCCCCTGACCTTCAGCTTGTTATTCGGTTCTCTCTTATCGTGTGCTGCTGCTTCCCCTCTTTTCCCCTTATCCTACGGGGCGTGAGCTAGGAAACTCCAGGGGCCGCGACCTGGTCCCAGCCTGCAGCTAACATCCTCACCACTAGAGGCCCTGGAGAAGACCAGCTGGGTCTTAGACTCCGCGCCCTGGGGAATCTTGGCTCTAGCTTCCGTTTGGATCCCGGTTGTGCTCCTCTGGTCCCGCTTTCCACAACCACCCAGTTCCCTATCCGCAGAAGCCAGCCATAGGGTTCACTACCTCGCGGTGCACTCCTGTCCCCCTACGGTGTGCGTCTGTCACCTGGCCACAGGTGACCCTGACAATGTGCAGTGTCCTGTCAGCCTATCACACCAGCCATGATCTGCCTACAATGCATTATAATGGTTGTAAACCTCAGACATGAAATATGAACAAAGCATAACTCTCTATAGTGTGTAATTGTCTCAATTAATAAAACTTAGCCCATGTGGCAACAGCACTGTCCGAATCAGTGCGACAGACTTTGCGGCGCTGCATCGATTCCCCAAAAAAGTTCCTGTACTACTTTTGGCGACTTTGGGAGTGATTTGAATAGACATCTGTGCATGAACCGGCACAGATGTCTGTCAAATCGCCCCCGAAGTCGGACTGAATAGCTAGTTTGAAATCGTGCGAGTTCAGTTGAACTTGCACAATGTCAAACCCGCCCTCAATGTGAACCTGGGCTAAGTGTCTTTTCTGCCTGCTGCTTCTTTCCTCTGCTATCAACATGAATCACTTTTGACACATTTTTCTGACACCAAATAAAAAAAGGTGACATGGGAAGGACCTCCAGCTGATTGACAGCCTTAGCTCTGTTCTTGTGTGCTGTGCGAAAGGGGTGTGTCCCTTTCCTCCAATCGGCTCTAAAGCCCTGTACACACGATCGGATTTCCTATGGATTTTTCCATCGGAAATCCGATTAAGCTGACTTCCATCAGTCTTGCCTACACACTATCAGTCAAAAATCCGACCGTCCCAAACGCCGTGACGTAAAACACTCCGACAAGCCGAGAAAAATTAAGTTCAATGTTCTGTGCATGCGTCGACTTGATTCTGAGCATTCGTGGGTTTTTTGTTCCACAGATGATCGGAATTTGCTATCGTTTTTTTTCCCATCGGATAAGTTTAAAACATGTTCTATTTTTTCTCACCGATGGAAAAAAGACCGATGGGGCCCATACACGATCGGTTTGTCCGATGAGAAAAGTCCATCGGACTGTTTTCATCGGTAAAACCGATCGTGTGTACACAGCATTAGAGTTCTCTTCATTGAGCTCTGCAAAGTGTAACTTCAGCTCTCCGCCCCTTTTTTTCTGACAGTTCAGACAAGCTTTATAAATTCCAGGCTTTGAACAAGAAGAGAAAACTTCAGATAAACAGATACAACTTATGTAGGAGGATTTGTTTAATCTCTGTGTATCACATGTGGATAGTCACTTCACTGGGTATATGAAAGGGTGTACAACCACTTTAAAGAAGCACACAAACCCAGGGATGACATCACTGAGTCTAAAATATTGTTTGCTAGTTGATTCAACCTACCCGAGACTCATAATCCATATACAGCTTTGCCACAACCCCAAACATCACCACGTCAACTTTAGTGGGTTCTGTGAACTCCGGAAGCAGGGAGTATTCAAAGTGGAAATATTTTTGTGCTTTCGGAGCCTCAATCACCTTCTTTTGATGCTTTTGTCCTTTTTTCCCTTTGTGGGTAGAACGAAGTTCAAGGTCTTCTATAAACATAACAGAACAGTCATGAATTGTGAATCTATGTTATGAACAACTTACATTGCAATGATATTTTAAGAAAGAAGAGGAACAAAACAAAATCTTTAAACAATTAAGGCTAAAATCTACAAAAAAACCTGCAAGCAGGGTGGATATAAAAAACTGATTTTTTTGATTTAAATCGATTTTTTAGATTTTTATCAAATTCATTTTAATAAAATGCTTTTGGAGTGAAAAGCTATCTAAAGATAGTTTTCTATTGAAGATACCTTAATTATTTAGTTTATTCAGCATGTATATTCCGCAATATTTAAATTTTTGGTCAACTCATTCAAGGAATCCAAGCTCCGCAAGCTGAGATAACATGCACTGCATTGATGCATTCACACAATTTGACATTAACCATTAGATAAACCTACAGGAATATTCCTTTATCTCATTGTTTTGCAAATCTATGTACACTACAATCTGTATGATTGAATCGGTTCGGATATCGCTGTTTTACTAACCTGACAGCTTATTATTCTAAATAGGAAACCTTCATTTTGTTTGCAAATATTAAAGATTCTAACTACAAGCTAGAATGAGTCCTTACATTTAAAGAGCACCTGTCATTTCAGATCCATCATGGCAGCGCCTGTTAGCGGGCATCCACTCAACTGCTGCCGCCACATCCCTTACCTTGTTGTGTCACTGCCACATCACCAGCTGTCCCATTAAAGTGAATGAGACTATCGGTGAGTCAACAGCAGGTCAGAGGAGGAGCTGCTGCAGGACAGAGATGACAAGTTGCTCTTTAAAAATTATGAATTAAATCGAGTTGATTTAAATTAAGCCTTTTTACTAGTGATTTAAATCATAATTTAAAATTTACTTGATTTAAATCAAATCCACCCTGCCTGCAAAGCAACAGGACCTGTCAGTTGTGGGCCCACCCCTCTTTGCTAAATGTATTATCCACAACCCCCACCACCACTAAAGTCAAAATATAATGTGCTGTTAAAAAAAAAAAAAACTAAAGCTGGATACACACTATACAATCTTCTTTAGATTTTTTCCCAAAACCATATACAGTATCTCACAAAAGTGAGTACACCCTTCAAATTTTTGATAATATTTTATTATATCTTTTCATGTGACAACACTGAAGAAATGACACTTTGCTACAATGTAAAGTAGTGAGTGTACAGCTTGTATAACAGTGTACATTTGCTGTCCCCTCAAAATAACAAAATAACTCAACAAGCAGCCATTAATGTCTAAACCACTGGCAACAAAAGTGAGTACACCCCTAAGTGAAAATGTCCAAATTGGGCCCAATTAGCCATTTTTCCTCCCCAATGTCACGTGACTCGTTAGTGTTACAAGGTGTGTTAAATTTGGTGTTATTGCTCTCACTCTCTCATACTGGTCACTGGAAGTTCAACATGGCACCTCATGGCAAAAAATTCTCTGGAGGATCTGAAAAAAAGAATTGTTGCTCTACATAAAGATGGCCTAGGCTCTAAGAAGGTGGCCAAGATAATGAAACTGAGCTGCAGCACGGTGGCCAAAACCATACAGCGGTTTAACAGTCGATCAAAGAAGTTGTGTACACGTGCTCAGCGTCATATCCAGAGGTTGTCTTTGGGAAAATAGGATTTTTGTACTCACCGTAAAATCAGTTTCTCTGACATCCATGGACTGACACAGCGTGTCTTTACACTTTACACGTGGGTTATGTCCCTGCTTGCAGGAGAAGACCTAGGCAGAATGTGAGATGTTATACATACATTCTAAAAAACCAGAGCTGAACAGCCCCTCCGGACATAACCCTCCCACTGCAGTCAACAGACCTCAGTTCGTAACAAAGCAGTACAAACTTAAAAAGAAGGGTGGGTGCTGTATCAGTTAATGGATGTCAGAGAAACAGATTTTACGGTGAGTACAAAAATCCTATTTTCTCTTATCATCCATGGACTGACACAGTGTGTCTTTACACTTTACACGTGGGATGTCCCAAAGCAGTGTCAAGAGGGATGGGGGCAGTATAAATGGAAAACCAAAAACTTCACTCCAAACAAGGCAGAGCTCCTCAACGGAGGAGTTGCAACTTCAAACAGCGGCCTGCAACACCTTGCGGCCGAAGGAAGCATCCGAAGATGCAGCCACATCAACCTTATAAAACGTAGAAAAGGTATGAACAGACGACCAGGTCGCCGCCTTGCACACTTGTGCAACCGACGCTTGATGTCGGAAAGCCCAGGAAGCACCAATTGCCCTGGTGGAATGCGCCGTAACCGGAAAGGGAGGCGCCCGCCCCTTGAGAGCATAAGCTTGAATGACGGTTTGTCTGATCCACCTAGAAATGGTGGCGGACGAAACCGCTTGGCCCTGTTTTGGACCAGAGACAGCCACAAACAGTGAGTCAGACTTCCGAATAGAAGCAGTAGCAGACAGGTACACCCGCAAGGCTCGTACCACATCCAAAGTGTGAAGCGCAAACTCTCTCGGATGTGATGGGTGAGGACACAAGGACGGGAGGACAATGTCCTCATTTAAGTGGAAGGCCGAGACCACCTTGGGCAGAAAAGAAGGTCGCGGACGTAACACTGCCTTATCCTTGTGGATGACCAAATAGGGCGACTTGCAGGACAAGGCCGCCAACTCAGACACTCGTCTAACGGAAGTAATGGCCACCAAGAAGGCCACCTTCTGAGACAAAGTCAAGAGGGGAATATCTCTGATATTTTCAAAGGGAGGTTCCTGGAGAACCGAGAGCACCAAATTCAGATCCCACGGGGGGAGAGGAGGCTTTACAGGGGGAAGCACATGGCGAACCCCCTGCACAAAGGTGCTAACAAAGGGATGACACGCCAGCGGTCGCTGAAAGAAGATGGCCAAGGCCGAAATCTGACCCTTAATGGTACTCAAAGCGAGCTTTTGGGCCACGCTGCAGAAAATGCAGGATTCTGGGAACGGAATACGTTCATGGGCGCCAGTCCAGCTCTTCGCACATGGCGATGTAAGCTTTCCATGTACGGTGATAGATCTTTCTGGGGGAAGACTTCCATGCCCTTAACATGGTCGAAATGACCGAATCCGAGAGACCTCGGTCTCTCAACACCTGGCTTTCAATAACCATGCCATTAAAGCCAGAGACTGTAAAGCAGGATGAAATATAGGACCTTGAGACAGAAGGTCCCCCCGCATTGGCAACAGCCAGGGAACGTCCGCGACGAGACGTACCAGATCGGCGTACCAGTGACGCCGAGGCCAATCTGGAGCAATGAGGATCACCGGAATTCCCTCGGTCGCTACCCTGCGCAGCAGGCGAGGGAGCAACTGCAGCGGAGGATAAACGTATATCAGGTGATACTGACCCCATGGGGCCACCAACGCGTCCGAGGCATCCGCCCAGGGATCCCTGGATCTGGCCACAAACCTCGACACCTTGCGATTGAGTCGAGAGGCCATCAGGTCCACATCCGGCGTGCCCCACCGTCGGCAAAGGAGTTGAAAGACCTCCGGGTGCAAGGACCACTCTCCCTGGTCCAGCGTCTGGCGACTTAGATAGTCCACCTGCCAATTGTCTACGCCCGGAATGTAGACGGCCGACAAAGCCGGCACGCTTCTTTTGGCCCACCTCAGGATGCGGGCGACCTCGGAAGCCGCAGCTGAGCTCCGAGTCCCCCCTTGATGGTTGACATACGCCACCGCTGTGGCGTTGTCCGACTGGATCCTGATGGAGTGACCCTGTAATTTCTCCGACCATGAGGAGAGGCACAGTCTGATTGCCCGTATCTCCAGCACATTGATCGGTAAAAGGGCTTCGTCCGGAGTCCAAAACCCTTGGGCCGACAGGACTCCCCAGACTCCCCCCCAGCCCGTCAGGCTGGCGTCCGTCGTGATCACCGTCCATTGGATGGGGAGGAACGACTTCCTGGACCGAAGAGCCGGGGACCTCAACCACCACGTCAGGGACGCCCTGACCAGGTGACTCACCTGGATCTGAAGATCCAAGGACAATGGGGATTTGTCCAAGTGGACAAGATCTCTTTCTGTAAAGCCCTGGTGTGCGATTGGGCATAAGGAACGGCCTCGAAGGAGGCCACCATGAGTCCCAGGACTCTCATGCAAAAACGGATTGACGACCATTATCGGGACGTCAGCACATGCACTGCAGACTGAAGTGTCAGTAGCTTCTCTGGAGGTAGGAATACTTTTGCCTCCAAGGAGTTCAGAATCAGACCTAGATACTCCAGACGCTGAGTCGGGACCAGAACCGACTTCTGAACGTTCAGGAGCCACCCGAAGTCCCTGAGGGTCTGACTGACGATAGTCACACTTTCTTCTAATTCTGAGCCACTGTCTGCTTTTAGAAAAAGATCGTCCAGATAGCCCAGGATAGCAATGCCTCGCTGTCTCAGCAAAGCTAGAACCGGAGCAAGCACCTTGGTGAACACCCTCGGTGCCGAGGCTAGGCCGAAGGGAAGAGCCACAAATTGATAGTGGACTTCGCCGATCGCAAAGCGCAGAAACTTCTGGTGGCTTGCGCAGATCGGAACCTGCAAGTAGGCGTCCTTGATGTCCAAGGACGCTAGAAAATCCCCTTGATGGAGTGTAGCGATCACCGTGCGAATGGATTCCATGCGGAACTTTTGCACCTTCACGAAGGCATTCAGGGCCTTGAGGTCCAGGATTGGCTGAAACCCCGTCCTTTTTTGGAACAACAAACAGATTCGAGTAGAACCCCCGAAACCTCTCCTGGGACGGAACCGGCACAATCACTCCGGACCCGATCAAATCCTGTACAGCCCCAAAGAGGGCTGCCCGACGGGCAGGAAGGAGAGGGAGATTTGAGGGAAAGAATCTGTCTGGGGGCCAGGAGCGGAACTCTATTCTGTATCCTGAGGTGACCACCTCGCACACCCACCGGTCGGAGATCCGGGAGGTCCACTGATCCGTGAACCTGCGAAGTCGTCCCCCCACCCCAGAGTCGGGCGGGGGCAAGACTTCACGCGGAGGCGGGCTTGGGAGCCGTCTTGTTCGGCTTACGCACCCAGGGGCGCTTGTGCCCACCAGCCGCACTGTTGTCAGTCTGGGAGGGCTTACCCGTGGACTCTGACGGACGAAAAAAAACCTTTTTTGCTGGAAAGGACCCGGTTTACGGCGGGCCTCCTTACCCTTGAAAGTCTGAGGAAGGAGAGTTCTTTTACTTCCTGTGACATCCTTGATGATGTCATCCAGAGCAGCACCGAAAAGTCTACCACCCTTAAAGGGTAGATCCGTCAGGAGCTTCTTAGAGGCTAGGTCAGCAGACCAGCATTTCAACCAGATAAGACGACGCAATACCACCGCCGAGACAAAGGCCCTGGATATTAAGGGGGGCGCGTCCAACGTGGCGTCGCACACATATATCAGACCCTGCACCATTTGGTGGGCCAGAGTAATAGTGTCTGGAGGAAGATTATGCTCCTGTACAGTTTGGTGCAAAATTTTTGCCCATTCCGTGAGTGTCTGAGACACAAGGGTCGTCGCTACTACAGGCCGTAGGGCGGATCCCAACAAGGCGAACATGGCTCTACTCACCACTTCTGACCTCCTGTCAGTGGGGTCCTTAAAAGCAGGAGTCCCCTCCATCGAGAGAGTGGTGGCCTTGTTCAAACGGGCGACTGGAGGGTCGACCACTGGGGGAGAAGCCCACTTTTTAAGCAGGGCGTCTTCAAAGGGGTATCTGATAGACAAACGCTGCGGGACCATGAAAGTCTTCTGTGGCTTTTAACAGACCTGGTCAATGAGCTGGTCAAAGAAAGGTACATATGGAAAAACCTTTTTAGAAGGCTTGGCCTTAAAAGAACCAAAGGAGCCTTCTTCCGCCTGAGGTTCTGCAGCCGCAGCATTCAGCCTGAGAGTGTCCCTCACAGCATCAATGAGTTCACTAACAAGCGCCCTGTCATTTACTGACTCAGAACTGGAGTCTTCCTCACAAGGAATTTCCTGTTCAAAACCATCTAAATATTCAGAGTTAGGGTCCTGAGCAGCAGCAGCTAGGCCCATATCTGAATCAGAGCACTCCCCTTGTGGAGATAAAGTGGGGAGAGGGCGCTTTTTTGCTCCCTTGCTCTCGCACACCGCTTCCATCCTGGTCAGAAATGATTCCAGGACATCCGACAACTGGTCCATGGGGACCGCAGGTGCTGGAGCACTGCCTGTTGCCTCTGGCATGTGAGGGGAAGCTGGTGACACTGACTCCATATTGTCCCTCTCTGAGACTCCTCAGAAAAAAGTCCACCCACAGGCTGTGCTGACTGAGTAGGGGAATGCCCAGGGGACCCACCAACCTGAACCAGGACCGCTTGGTTCCGCTGCCTTGTCTCTCTGCGCCGCGCTGTTCAGCGTGAGTGAGCTGAGAGGAGAGAATGTGAGGAGATTCGCGCCGTTCCCAGCGGCGATAGAGGCCAAACGAGTGTTTGAAAAGCGTGCGGCTACACGAAAATGGCCGCCGCAATGTGCTCCGGCGGACCACGGCAAGATGGCCGCCAATGTAAAATAAAGCACACACACCAAACATGGCGCCGATCGGCGCCCAGGCCCCCACACACTCCAAAAAACAGCCCCAGCGAGATGCAGACCAGCATGAGCCCCCCCCCCAGGACAGTATGACCCCCAGGCACCCCACACAGCACCCAGCTATGGTGACAGAGTGTTACAATAAAAAACAGGGGGAGACAGGGAGAATCCCCCACACAAAGAAACACACAGCATGTACTCACCTGCAGCCAGGAGAGACTACTTACCCGTCCCCTGAGGGACCCACTGGTGTGTTTCTGACAGAACTATCACAGTGCGGTACTGAGTAGCTGTCGGCCCGGTCAACCGCGAAAGATACAGCCGGACTGTTCAATCTTGAGAGGACCGCAGAGCATGAAGCCCACCGGCCACCCCTGGAGTCGTGGGGGATGTCGTGAACTGAGTCTCACGCACACAAGGCGAGGATCAGCACGCTCGATGGTCGGACAGGGAAGACTACGAGGATATCTTGTACCCAACCTGTTGCCCAGCAGACAGTTGATAGAAGATCTCAAAAATAGAATAAGAAAAAAATTCCAAAAAGGAATAAAAATAGGTCAGGAGACTGGCTCCTGCGAGAGCCACGTCTTCTCCTTCTGCTAGGCAGAAAAAAAACTGAGGTCTGCTGACTGCAGTGGGAGGGTTATGTCCGGAGGGACCGCCCCCCTGGGTGGGGCTGTTCAGCTCTGGTTTTTTAGAATGTATGTATAACATCTCACATTCTGCCTAGGTCTTCTCCTGCAAGCAGGGACATAACCCACGTGTAAAGTGTAAAGACACGCTGTGTCAGTCCATGGATGATAAGAGAAATAGACGTATGAGTGCTGCCAGCATTGCTGCAGAGGTTGAAGGTGTGGGGGGTCAAGCCTGTCAGTGCTCAGACCATATGCCGCACACTGCATCAACTTGGTCTGCATGGCTGTCATCCCAGAAAAAAGCCTTTTTCTAAAGATGATGCACAAGGAAGCCCGCAAACAGTTTGCTGAAGACAAGCAGACTAAGGACATGGATTACTGGAAACATGTCCTGTGGTCTGATGAGACCAAGATAAACGTATCTGGTTCAGATGGTGTCAAGCGTGTGTGGCAGCAACCAGGTGAGAAGTACAAAGACAAGTGTGTCTTGCCTACAGTCAAGCATGGTGGTGGGAGTGTCATGGTCTAGGGCTGCATGAGTGCTGCCAGCACTGGGGAGCTACAGTTCATTGAGGAAACCATGAATGCCAACATGTACCGTGACATACTGAAGCAGAGCATGATCCCCTCCCTTCAGAGAATGGGCCGCAGAGCAGTATTCCAACATGATAACAACCCCAAACACACCTTCAAGACGACCACTGCCTTGCTAAAGAAGCTGAGGGTAAAGGTGATGGACTGGCCAAGCATGTCTCCAGACCTAAACCCTATTGAGCATCTGTGGGGCATCCTCAAATGGAAGGTGGAGGAGCGCAAGGTCTCGAACATCCACCGGCTCTGTGATGTCGTCATGGAGGAGTGGAAGAGGACTCCATTGGCAACCTGTGAAGCTCTGGTGAACTCCATGCCCAAGAGGGTTAGGACAGTGCTTAAATCAAATGGTGGCCACACAAAATATTGACACTTTGGGCCCAATTTGGACATTTTCACTTAGGGGTCTACTTACTTTTTTGCCAGCGGTTTAGACACTAATGGCTGTGTGTTGAGTTATTTTGAGGGGACAGCAAATTTACACTGATTAGAATCATTGAAAGTAGTTGTTAAACCACTTAGTGTTCATGCTACAATCCCCTCTGTTGTAAAGAATTTGCCCCAGTGTATGTGTTTTGTAAAAAATACGCCGCTATATACCTTAATAGCGCCACTCACGTGACCGGCCGCCTCTCTCGATCTGACAGCAAAGAGGGCAGCGCTGAGAATCCCCCTCTGACGTCAGCCAGCAGGAGGAGAGGAGAAGAGAGGCAGCCGGTCACGTGAGCGCCAAGCAGCACTATAAAATAAGGTATATAGCGGTGTATTTTTTACAAAACACAAACACTGGGGCTAATCATTTACTATATTAGAGTGGACTGTAGCACAAACACTAAGGTATGATAGCAGCAGGAAGGCAGGGCCGGGGAGTGGATTGGAGCTGACAGGCAGGGCAGGGAGGGGCAGAGGAGGACCGAGGAGGACAGAGGAGAGCTGCGGATGATTTTCTGGACCTGGTAATCTCAAACCATGCAGAGCTTATTACCAATATTCATATAAAAGAACACCTGGGTAGCAGTGACCATAACATGATTTAATTTAATGTAAGCAACAAACACATACAGGTTCGATAAAAACACTTAACTTTAAGAGAGCAAATTTTCCAGCTATGAGGGCTGCTCTCCAGGACTTATGCCGTGTACACACGATCGATTTTCTCAACGGTAAAAACACCATCGAGAAAATCGACGGGAAAAACGAGGAACGGCTTGGTCCCCTACACACGGCCGGGTTTCCCGACATTTTTTCTCTTGGTCGAGAAAAACGACCGTGTGTAGGCTCCCTGACATTGTTTCCCTATGGGAAAACTGCAGCGGGAAAAAATGCTGTGAATCACGACGAGAAAAATTAGAGCATGTTCTAATTTTTCTCGTCTGGAAAAATGCAGGAAAGCCCACACACGGTCGTTTTTCTCGTCAAAGAGAAAAAATTAAATTTTTCCCGACGAGAAAAATGGTCGTGTGTACGCGGCATTAGACTGGGAGGGAATATTAGCATCAATGGACACAGAACAGAAATGGGAATTCTTCAAAGTGACTGTATGTAAACTCACTGCAAAGTATATTCCCATGGGCAATAAAACCTATGTTGCTCACAGTCAAAGTTAAAATGGTTATAAAATAATAAAAAAAGAGTTTTTAAAAAATATGAAAATGAAGGAACGCTATCATCGTTTAAATGTTACAAAGAATATAATAGAAAATGTAAAAAGGAAATCAAGGATGCAAAAATTCAAAATGAACGACAGATTGCAAAAGATAGTAGGACAAACCCCCAAAAATCTTCAAATATATTAATAGTAAAAAGGTAAAGTCTGAGCATGTAGGCCCTTTACAAAATAATCTAGAGTGGGTGACTGGGGACAAAGAGAAGGCCAATTTATTAAATACTTTCTTCATCTCAGTGTATACAAAAGAGCATGGGGGAGCACATGTCCATAATGGGGGTGGTAGTGACACAGCCCCAAATGATCCACAATGGCTCAAAAGTGATATGGTCCAGAAATATTTTGACCGAATAAAGGTGGACAAAGCACCTGGAACAGATGGCATACACCCACAGATGCTAAAAGAATTGTGCTCTGTCATTTCAAGGCCATTGTTTCTAATATTTAGGGACAAGTTAATGACTGGAATGGTACCACTGGATTGGCGCAGGGCCAATGTGGTTCCCATATTTAAAAAGCGATCAAAGTCTTTACCAAGTAACTATAGACCTGTTAGTTTAACTTCTATACAGGGGGTCCCCGACTTACAAACGCGTAAGGGACTTTCGGTTTGTTCTTAAGTCGGAAATGTTCGTAAGTCGGGCCGCGAATGCGCAGAACGGTAATTACGAACATTTCTGACATTTTCCGATGTACTGTCGAATGGCCGCGCATGCGCAGAACGGCAATTACGAACATTTCTGACATTTTCCGAGGTCCCGTCTGGCCGCGCATGCGCAGAACGGCAGAGTCCCCGCAGCGTCCTGGTTCGTAAGTAGGAGTTGTTCGTAAGTCGGGCGTTCGTAAGTTGGGGACCCCCTGTAGTTGGGAAGATACTGGAGAGTTTAATAAAAGACCACATAGAGGAGTTCTTGCTGAAAAATAATATTTTAAGCAACAGCACGGATTCATGAAAGACAGAAGTTGTCAAACAAATCAAATTTCTTTTTATGAGGAGGTAAGTAAAACCTTGGACAGAGGGGTGGCTGTGGACGTGGTATACCTGGATTTTGCAAAAGCTTTTGATACAGTTTCCCACACATAGCTCATGTGTAAGGTAAAGTCTAGCGGTTAATGATTCTTACTCTGAATGGTCTAAGGCAGGCATGTCCAAAGTCCGGCCCGCGGGCCAATTGTGGCCCGTGTTCCAGTTTAATACTGCCCCACTGGCAATTTGGATATATATATCTTTTGTGGCCCCCCAACGTTGGGGGCCACAAAAGATATATACCATATTTATTGTTCACTTCTGGCAGCCTCGAAGGGGACGAGGAGGGACGAGTGCCGTCAGATTACATAGAGGAGAATCTCCTGTTTACTTTGTGGCCTCTGTAATAGGCTGCAGATTGGTATGGATCAGGCTGCACTGACGGTGAGGCTGCATTCATGTCAATGGTGAGGCTGCATTCAGATGCTGAATTCATGTCAATGGTGAGGCTGCAGAGTGGCACTGACCCTTATTTTGCTTCACAGTTCTTTATTTAAAATTCAAGTTTTTTCCTGAAACTTCCCTCTTAAAGTGAAGGTGTGTGTTATACGCCGATAAATACGGTATATCCAAATAACACGCCCAAGTTCATCCTTAAACTCTTCACCACACAGCCACAAAGACAAGAGAATTCTGGTTGGGCAGTGTATTAGTTAATTTAATTTTAATGGTTCAAAGAATGTCAGGCAAAATGGTCAGCCCTCTCGCATGTTCACTTCATTAAATCTGGCCCTCTTTGAAAAAAGTTTGGACACCCCTGGTCTAAGGTTATCAGTGGTGTACTCCAAGGTTCAGTGTTGGGACCCCTTACTTTTTAATATCATTATAAATGATATAGGGTGGAATAACGTCCTTAAAGGATGTCTACAATTTACAAGCCGACCTCAATTCAAAGTCTAATTGGGCAACTAAGTGGCAAATGAGGTTTAAGGTTGATAAATGTAAAGTCATGCACTTGGGGGCTAAGAATATGCATGCATCATACATACTAGGGGGAGTATAACTGGGGCAATCAATAGTGGAGAAGTTAGTTAGTTAGTTAGTTTATAAGCTCAATAATAGCATGCAATGCCAAGCTGCGGTTTCCAAAGCGAGCAAAGTCCTTTCTTGTATTAAGAGAGGTATGGACTCCAGAGAGAGAGATCTCATTATGCCCCTGTACAAATCAATAGTAAGACCTCATCTGGAATATGCAGTTCAGTTTAGGACACAAGTTCTCAAAAAGGATATCGGGGAACTGGAGAAAGTGCAGAGAAGGGCAACCAAACTGATTAGAGGAACTGAATCTATTCCCTCTTGAGAAGAGGAGATTAAGGGGGATATGAACAACATGTACAAATACATAAGTGGTCCATATAGTGAACTTGGTGTTGAGTTATTCACTTTAAGGTCATCACAGAGGACAAGGGGGTGCTCTTTATGTCTAGAGGGGAAACAAATGTAATCTCCAAATACGGAAAGGTTTCTTCGCAGTAAGAGCTGTGAAAATGACTCCCTCCATAGGTGGTTCTGGCAAGCTCAGTAGATTGCTTTAACCTGTTGCCGACCTGGTTATAGCCGAAAAACGGCTGTAGCGCAGTCTGATAACTCTGGGAGGGCATACTATGATGTCCTCCCAGAATCCTGCTTCCGCGCGCCCCTGGGGTACACACCCGGGAATATCCATGAACGCCGGGTCCGGCGCATCACGGATCATGGTAAAAGGCCAGTGACAGCGGCCCTTTACCACGTGATCACTCCGTCAAATGACGGAGCGATCAGTAGTAAACAAGCCGGCGCATGCTCGGTTTAGCTCTCCCCTCTCCGTACCGGTCAGTACAGTGCGAGGGGAGAGGTAGAGAGATCGGGTGCAGCAGCGCTTTTGGCTGGATCTGTAGTGTCCACAGCGCTGCTCTGTGCCCATTCCTGCACTAAGCCATGCCATCCATACTCAGCCATACTCAGCCGTGATTAAATACCACCAAAAGAAAACTCTATTTGTGTGAAAAAAAGACAAAAGTTTCATATGGATACAGTGTTGCATGACTGAGTAATTGTCATTCAAAATGCGAGAGCACTGAAATCTGAAAATTGTTCTGGTTAGGAAGGGGGTGTAAGTGCCAGTGGGTAAGTGGTTAAAAATCCAATTGCCTTTCGGGGGATGAGGAAGGAATTTTTTACCCTACTGTAGCAAATTGGATCATGCTTTGCTGGGGTTTTTCGTCTTCCTCCGGATCAACTGTGGGTGAAGGATTGTGTATATGGGATTTGAGCTAGATGGACTTGTGTCTTTTTTCAACCTGATTAACTATGTAACTATGACGGAGGCACGTAAACTGACCATGGTGTCAACCGCCCCCTCCAAGCACATCCTCCCAAAATTACTTCCCCAGCACAAATCTCCCCCCATCCCGAAACTTATCTTACGCCACTGCTAACCCCCCTCCCCCGAATTCCTCCTCCCAGCACAAATTCTCTCCATCTCAATTCCATATTCCTGCACAAATTCCCTACCCCCCCTCTACAAATACCCTCATTCCCAGCACAAGTGTTACTCCCCCCCCCATTTTGTCCCCAGTGCAGCTCTCCCCTCCCTAAACACCCAGATCTCAGATGCAGCGCAGCAGATGTCTGAGATGTCCTTCCTCCCAGGCTCTTCCTCATTATGACACATCAGAGTTTAGGAGTAGCCCAGGGGAAGCTGACTCAACAGCTTTGACAGACAGCCGGTGGGGACAGATGTCAGCTGCTGCAAGCTATGGGATTGCAGTGTTAGGGCCTCGCACTAAAGATGCCACAGTCTGGGACTGTGCAGTGTTTGCTTACCCTCCTCCCACCCACATTCTTTGCTTGGAGGAGATAGGGGATGGTAAACAAACACTGCACAGTTCCGAACTTCCTGATCCTAGAGAGCTGCAGTGGCAGGAGGGAGGAGCTGGAGGGGAAAGAGCACAACCCACACATCCTCCCTGGCTCTCTCCTCCTTTTCATCTCTGGCTTGTCTCCTCCAGAGCTAAGCTGACAGGAGTAGTGAAGCTGCTGTCACAGCTTATAGATCAGAACTCTCCATGCGGTCCCTCCCCACTTCACAGGATACCACCGCAACCAGGGCAGCCGCCCCTCCTGCCCACTGGCCCCATTTACTATAGTGACAGGTCGCCGGCGGCTTCAGCTATTTGCAGATCTCTACACAGCCAGCGATTACATGCGGTGATCGCTGCTGGACGCACCTTAAGCCACACCTAGCTGGTGAGAGCCAGCAGGAAACTCTGGTCATTAGGGCTGGTACTAATAGTAGCAGCAGGAATCTCTGATTCCTGCTGCTACTATTAGTACCAGCCCTAATCACCAGTGTGAATGTAGCCTAAAGCCTTGCATACACAGTACCAGGGCTTTTTTTCCAGGTGGAACTTGGTGGAACTCAGTTCCACCACCTCTGGCTCAGACCCTTTGGTGCCTGCTCACCACAATCAATTGTGAAACACAGAAGTCCGGTTTCTGTGTTTACACATGACAGCGCTGCACTCTGTGTGTAACACCCCTGAACTCTGCACTCTGCATGTAATGCAATCCTGGTATTTAATGCCCCTTTAAGACCCTGTGTGTGGGGGGAGGAGTTTTGGGGGTCGGGGTTGAGTTCCAGCACCTATTGTTTGAGAAAAAAAAGCCCTGCACAGTACAATTGTTAGTCAACCGAGAGTCTGATTTTTGTCAAAAGGGCATGTGCCAGGATATTGTTTTGCATACTAACGTTACACAATTGTCGTGCCACAAACACAAACGTAGTGACGATTGATCGATTGATTCCGAGCATGCGTGTGTGTACTTTCGACTTTTGTGTGACAGATTTGTGTACTGACCATACGAAAATCAGACATGCAGCCGTTGTCCGCCGAACATTTACTAGCCTGTCATCCAACATTTGTTGGCCGAAAGTTGGACAACAATTGTCAAAATGAGCGTACTAACGGTAAGATTTTAGGACAACAGTCTGTCAACAATCGTATCGTGTGTACGAGGCTTTAGGGTCCTTGTACACAGTACTGATGCATAAACACTGGATCTTATTGGCAGAAAGTTCCTGCACAAAAAATGTGAGTATGGTCCATATAGTGCCCGAATTTACATGGGTATACGTGTGTAAAAACTCTTCTAGCTAAAATATCATTTACCATTCATGCATATGCAAGCGTACGTGTGCCCTTTTGCACGAATACGCATAAAGACAATCAACAATTGACTTCTGATAAAGAGGTACATCCACACACTGATTGAAATTTAGATCCTGAATTGTCCAAATTTCAATCTGTCTGTGGCCAGCTTTGAAGCGACGTATTCCATCAGGGACATGGCTGGACACATTTTATTTTAATTTGCCGTTAGTGAGGAAAAACAGAGCCATTTGTAGATGTATTGTTCGTTACGTATCCCTGATCAGATCTCCAACATGCTTTCTCTAAGCATCCTTTGAACATGTCTCAGTGGCAATTAACTTTTAAGCTAACATACTATCACAGTGGAAACTGACTCAACCCAAAAAATTCTTTTTCAATTTTCAAGAGAATTGCAGTAAGTTAAAACTGTCACAAAACACATCACCTTTGTAAATGGAGATTTCAGGTAATAATTTCTGGGCAAGTATGCTTCCTTAGTGGTTAACACAGCAGTCTAGTTGAAATTCCCCAGTGTTCACCACTAAGCTTCTGTTCACAGTTTGATTATTATATTCCCTTATGTGACATGAGCAGGGACCCGTATTACAGTGCTACAAGGCTTCCTATCTGTCATTCATGGAATGGGAACTCTTTTATTATTAGTATACAGCGTATATTAAACCAAAAGGTTTTTTCTTTTTTCAGTTTTGGATAGATATCCTCATTTCCTGCCCAGCTGACAACAGTTTTACCAGACAGGAAGTGAGTGCACCTTCTGGCTTTCACACTGGAGTGAATAGAGCCACTTTTTCAGGGCGCTTTTCAGGCGCTATTTTTAGCGCTAAAGCGCCTGCAAAGCACCTCAGTGTGAAAAGGGTCCAAAGGCATGTTCAGCTTTGACTAAGCACCACATGCAGTGTGAAATGCGTTAGCTGTTCTTCTCCTATACATGAATTGACTGCATTGGATTTTACTTTTATTTTATTAACCACTTAAGCCCCGGACCATTTCGGGCCATTAGGACCAAGCCTGTTTTTGGGATTCGGCACTGCGCTGCTTTAACTGTAAATTGTGCGGACATGCAATGTTGTACCCAAATGAAATTTGCGTCCTTTTCTTCCCACAAATAGAGCTTTCTTTTAATGGTATTTGATTGCCTCTGCGATTTTTATTTTTTGCGATATAAACAGAAAAAGACCGAAAATTTTGAAAAAAAATGATATTTTCTACTTTTTGTTATAAGAAAAATCGAATAAACTCAATTTTAGTCATACATTTAGGCCAAAATGTATTCAGCCACATGTCTTTAGTAAAAAAAATGTCAATAAGCATATATTTATTGGTTTGCGCAAAAGTTATAGCGTTTACAAACTAGGGTACATTTTCTGGAATTTACACAGCTTTAAATTTATGACTGCCTATCTCATTTCTTGAGGTGCTAAAATGGCAGGGCAGTACAAAACCCCCCCAAATGACCCCATTTTGGAAAGTAGACACCCCAAGGAAATTGCTGAGAGGCATGTTGAGCCCATTGAATATTTTTTTTTTTGTCCCAAGTGATTGAATAATGACAAAAAAAAATAAAATAAAAAAAAATTACAAAAAGTTGTCACTAAATGATATATTGCTCACACATGCCATGGTTATATGTGGAATTGCACCCCAAAATACATTCTGCTGCTTCTCCTGAGTACGGGGATACCACATGTGTGGGACTTTTTAGGAGCCTAGCCACGTACGGGACCCCGGAAACCAAGCACCGCCTTCAGGATTTCTAAGGGCGCAAATTTTTGATTTCACTCCTCACTACCTATCACAGTTTCGAAGGCCATAAAATGCCAAAATAGCACAAAACCCCCCCAAATGACCCCATTTTGGAAAGTAGACACCCCAAGCTATTTACTGAGAGGCATGTTCAGTCCATGGAATATTTTATATTTTGCCACAAGTTGCGGGAATATGACAAACTTTTTTTTTTTTGCACAAAGTTGTCACTAAATGATATATTGCTCACACATGCCATGGGCATATGTGAAATTACACCCCAAAATACATTCTGCTGCTTCTCCTGAGTACGGGGATACCACATGTGTGGGACTTTTTGGGAGCCTAGCCGCGTACGGGACCCCAAAAACCAAGCACCGCCTTCAAGGTTTCTAAGGGCATAAATTTTTGATTTCACTCCTCACTACCTATCACAGTTTTGAAGGCCATAAAATGCCAAGATGGCACAAAACCCCCCCAAATGACCCCATTTTGGAAAGTAGACACCCCAAGCTATTTGCTGAGAGGCATGTTGACCCCATTGAATATTTTTTTTTTTTTGTCCCAAATGATTGAATAATGACAAAAAGAAAAAAAAAAAAAAATGTACAAAAAGTTGTCACTAAATGATATATTGCTCACACATGCCATGGTTATATGTGGAATTGCACCCCAAAATACATTCTGCTGCTTTTCCTGAGTACGGGGATACCACATGTGTGGGACTTTTTGGGAGCCTAGCCGCGTACAGGGCCCCAAAAACCAAGCACCGCCTTCAGGATTTCTAAGGGCGTAAATTTTTGATTTCACTCCTCACTACCTATCACAGTTTCGAAGGCCATAAAATGCCAAAATAGCACAAAACCCCCCCAAATTACCCCATTTTGGAAAGTAGACACCCCAAGCTATTTACTGAGAGGCATGTTGAGTCCATGGAATATTTTATATTTTGCCACAGGTTGCGGGAATATGACAAACTGTTTTTTTTTTGCACAAAGTTGTCACTAAATGATATATTGCTCACACATGCCATGGGCATATGTGAAATTACACCCCAAAATACATTCTGCTGCTTCTCCTGAGTACGGGGATACCACATGTGTGGGACTTTTTGGGAGCCTAGCCGCGTACGGGACCCCAAAAACCAAGCACCGCCTTCAAGGTTTCTAAGGGCATAAATTTTTGATTTCGCTCCTCACTACCTATCACAGTTTTGAAGGCCATAAAATGCCAAGATGGCACAAAACCCCCCCCAAATGACCCCATTTTGGAAAGTAGACACCCCAAGCTATTTGCTGAGAGGCATGTTGAGCCCATTGAATATTTTTTTTTTTTTGTCCCAAATGATTGAATAATGACAAAAAGAAAAAAAAAATGTACAAAAAGTTGTCACTAAATGATATATTGCTCACACATGCCATGGTTATATGTGAAATTACACCCCAAAATACATTCTGCTGCTTCTCCTGAGTACGGGGATACCACATGTGTGGGACTTTTTGGGAGCCTAGCCGCGTACGGGACCCCAAAAACCAAGCACCGCCTTCAAGGTTTCTAAGGGCATAAATTTTTGATTTCACTCCTCACTACCTATCACAGTTTTGAAGGCCATAAAATGTCAAAATAGCCCAAAACCCCCACAAATGACCCCATTTTGGAAAGTAGACACCCCAAGCTATTTGCTGAGAGGCATGGTGAGTATTTTACAGCTCTCATTTGTTTTTGAAAATTAAGAAAGACATTTTTTTTTCTTTTTTTTTTTCTTTTTTTACATTTTCAAAACTTTGTGACAAAAAGCGAGATCTGCAAAATACTCAACATACCTCTCAGCAAATAGCTTGGGGTGTCTACTTTCCAAAATGGGGTCATTTGGGGGGGTTTTGTGCCATCTGGGCATTCCATGGCCTCCGAAACTGTGATAGGCAGTGAGGAGTGAAATCAAAAATTTACACCCATAGAAATCCTGAAGGCGGTGCTTGGTTTTTGGGGTCCCGTACGCGACTAGGCTCCCAAAAAGTCCCACACATGTGGTATCCCCGTACTCAGGAGAAGCAACAGAATGTATTTTGGGGTGTAATTCCACATATGCCCATGGCATGTTTGAGCAATATATAATTTAGTGACAACTTTTTGTACATTTTTTTTTTGGTCATTATTCAATCACTTGGGACAAAAAAAAAAAAAATATTCAATGGGCTCAACATGCCTCTCAGCAAATAGCTTGAGGTGTCTACTTTACAAAATGGGGTCATTTGGGGGGGTTTTGAACTGTCCTGGCATTTTATGCACAACATTAGGAAGCTTATGTCACACATCATCCACTCTTCTAACCACTTGAAGACAAAGCCCTTTCTGACACTTTTTGTTTACATGAAAAAATATTTTTTTTTGCAAGAAAATTATGTTGAACCCCCAAACATTATATATTTTTTTAAAGCAAAGGCCCTACAGATTAAAATAGTGGGTGTTGCATTTTTTTTTCCACACAGTATTTGCGCAGCGTTTTTTCAAACGCATTTTTTGGGGGAAAAACACACTTTTTTTATTTTTAATGCACTAAAAAACACTATATTGCCCAAATGTTTGATGAAATAAAAAAGATGATCATAGGCCGAGTACATGGATACCAAACACGACATGCTTTAAAATTGCGCACAAACGCGCAGCGGCGACAAACTACATTCATTTTTAAAAGCATTTAAAAGCCTTTACAGGTTACCACGTTAGATTTACAGAGGAGGTCTACTGCTAAAATGACTGCCCTCGATCTGACCTTCGCGGTGATACCTCACATGCATGATGCAATTGCTGTTTACATATGACGCTAGACCGACGCTTGCGTTCGCCTTTGCGCAATAGCAGGGGGGGACAGCGGTGCTTTTTTTATTTATTATTTATTTGGCTTTTTTATTTTATTTTTAAACTGTGCCTTCCATATTTTATTTTTTTACCATTTTTATCGTTATCTCAGGGAATGTAAATATCCCCTATGATAGCAATAGGTAGTGACAGGTACTCTTTTTTTGAAAAAAATTGGGGGGTTAGACCCTAGATCTTTCCTCTGCCCTCAAAGCATCTGACCACACCAAGATCGGTGTGATAAAATGCTTTCCCAATTTCCCAATGGCGCTTTTTATATCCGGGGGGGGACATTCCCTCCCACTGCTTGTAAAAGCAGTCTAGAGGCTAATTATCTGCTAGAATTGCTTTTACATGAAAGCCGGCTGCTGGCTGAAAAGAATCATACCAAGATGATACCTAAACCCGCAGGCATCATTCTGGTATAAACATTCAAAGTCCAGCAACATACCAGTACGTTGCTGGTCCTTGTTGGACATGTATTGTAATCTTTTTTTTCATACAGCCTATTGGCTGAACGAAAAAAAGAGATTGATTGGTGGGTATGCCCACCATTAGAATACCTCCCTTCATCCACCCACTTCTAATGATGGGCATATATGCCGAAGCATGGGGGCATCCTCCCGCAAAAAAGTTATGCCGCGTACACACGGTCAAGCCTTCGTCGGAATTTCGACCGTATGTACGCGGCATAAAAGGTTATGCCGCGTACACACGGTCGGACTTTTCCACGGATAAGCCTCCGTTGGAATTTCGACCGTATATACGCGGCATTAGGAGCAAAATCGCTCCTCCGCCCCTGCTGCCCCCATGCTTCGGCATATATGCTCTTTTTTTTAACTGTGGTGGTGAAATCACCTCCTACAGCGTTGGAGTCACGGCTTTATGTATCGTGGGAGCAAACGCTGTTGCTGTCAAGATAAATAGATTCGCGCTGCAACTGAATGGCGTACCTGCTAAGCAAATGGTGGTTAACATTAAAACAAAGTAACATTACAGTACAACAGTAAGACCTTACCATGCCATACCTGCAAAGCAAATACCAAAACAAAACCTAGTAAAAAATAAAAAAATGTTTTAACGCAACCTGTGCCTAAAATATATATATGCCGAAGCATGGGGGCATCCTCCCGCAAAAAAGTTATGCCGCGTACACACGGTCGGAATTTCGACCGTATGTACGCGGCATTAGGAGCAAAATCGCTCCTCCGCCCCTGCTGCCCCCATGCTTCGGCATATATGCTCTTTTTTTTAACTGTGGTGGTGAAATCACCTCCTACAGCACTGGAGTCACGGCTTTATGTATCGTGGGAGCAAACGCTGTTGCTGTCAAGATAAATAATTACGCGCTGCAGTTGAATGGCGCACCTGAAAACAAAAAATTACATACCTGAAAAGCAAGCATGATAAAACATTGCAGAATAGAATACAGTAAAAAAGAGCAGAACAATAGAGAGAAAATAGAGAGAGAGAGAACAATAAAACGACAACTATTTTTGGTTTTTTTATTTTATATTTTTTTGTGTTTTGTTTTTTACGTTTTTTTTTTCTTTTTTACACTTTTTTTTGTAACTTTACAACTGTAATGGTTCGGGTCTCTCAAAATGTAATGGCATCTTGGGAGACCCTGTGTAAGTGTGTCCTTGTCTGTGAAATGCTGTACCCTACGCTAAAACTTCACTTTTGAGTGGTAGCGTTCAAAACATTCACCTTGGCAAAGACCAGGCTTGTCAGGACAGAGTGGACAAAAACTACGGGTGTCACGCCTAAATCCGCGCTTGCTACAGACACGACATCTTTTTTGGGGGTGGCTTTGGGTAGGGGTACTCGGGAGGACATACGAATAATGCCTCTCATGCAGCCGGCTTACTGCATTTGGTTGGGGATGGTGAGGTGCAGAACTGCCTGGATACAGGAGTTCTGTGACTATCTCATTCTGGAATTTTAGAAGAGATAACGTCCCGCCTGAAGCTCTGTATAGCACATGAGCGTTCAGCAAAGCCAACTGGAATAATGATAGAGACACTTTTTTGTACCAGCGTCTCGCCTTACGGTCAATTAGATACGGCGCCATCAACTGGTCGTTGAGGTCCACCCCTCCCATATTTTGGTTATATTCGTGGACACAGAGGGGTTTCTCCACAACACCAGTCGCCGTACGAATTTGGACTGTCGTGTCTGCATGAAGGGAGGTAAGAAGGAAAACATTCTTATTGTCCCTCCACTTCATAGCGAGCAAGTTATTACACTTCAAGCAGGCTCTCTCCCCCAGCCTAAGACGGGCATCTACAAGCCGCTGGGGAAAGCCCCGGCGATTAGGTCGCACGGTGCCACATGCTCCAATCTGATGATCAAACAAGTGACTAAACAGTGGCACGCTCGTGTAATAATTGTCCACATACAAGTGGTACCCCTTTCCGAATAAGGGTGACACCAAGTTCCACACTATCTTGCCAGCGCTCCCTATGTAATCCGGGCAGTTGACCGACTCAATCTGACTATCTTTTCCCTCATAAACCGTAAAGTTCACTACATAGCCTGTTGCCCTGTCACAGAACTTGTAGAGCTTGACCCCGTATCTGGCACGCTTGCTGGGAAGGTACTGCTTGAAAGACAAGCGGCCAGAAAATTTAATCAGGGACTCATCAACGCAGACAACTTGATCGGGAGTAAACAAGGCTGCAAAACGTTCGTTGAAGTGGTTTATGAGGGGCCGAATTTTATAGAGCCGGTCGTATTCAGGGTCCCCACGTGGACGACAAAGTTCATTGTCGTTGAAGTGCATGAACCGCAAAATCTGCTCGTATCGTGCCCTGGACATGGAGGCAGAGAACACGGGCATGTGGTCAATTGGGTGCGTGGACCAATAAGCACGCAATGACGGAAATTTATGTGTGCCCATGTTGAGGGAAAGGCCCAGAAAGGTCTTAAATTCGGAAACCGTAATTGGTTTCCAATTTCTGGCAATTTTAGGCAACTGGGGGTTAGCGGCGATAAATTGACCAGCATATAAATTACTCTGGTCCACAATAGATCTATAGAGATCTTCCGTGAAAAACAGCGAATAAAAATCAATTGGAATAAAATCAGCTGTTTCCACCTGAATACCGGGTTGGGCAGTGAATGGGGGAAGTACGGGTTCTGCAGAAGTGGTGGGGACCCAATCAGGATAGGCGAATTCTGCAGGAAGGGCAGTATGGGCACGACGGGCCTGCCTTTGTCTTCTTGGTGGCAGCGGGACACTACTTGTGCTTGCCACCTCGCCAGCTTGAACTGCACTTATGAGACTCGCCACGTCACCAAGTGTTACTGCAGTGCTGGATGTACGTCCAGGCTGTACTAGGCCGCTGGTGCTTGCCAGTTCACCAGAAGGAATAGCGGCGCTAGTACTACTCTGCTCCATGATACGAGAGACCTGCGGTTCTTTCTCCTCAACAACCTCAGAAGATCGGGATCGGGTACGCCTGACCTTAGCAGGGACCTCAACTTCGTCGTCAGAGCTATCTGACGTGGGGCCGCTGACGTCACTGTCTTCTACGGGAAGATATTCTGAGCCTGAATCTGACAGATACGTGACCTCCTCTTCACTATCTGTCATGCTCAGAATCTCGTAGGCCTCTTTACTAGTGTACCTTCGTCTTGCCATTTTGGGCTCTAAATTTAGGGGTACACTAGTAAGATTCACAGGAAAAAAAGCACCTGACTGTCGTCAGCAAATATATCAAACGCTACAAAAAAACTGTTAGCGATCGCAGGGATCAGGCCTGTCTCTGTTAACGCTGCAGTTATGTGTGTTGTGTTTGGTAAGTGACAGTGATCGATCGATACTGCACTTGGGTGGGCTGGGCTGGGCTGGGCTGGGCGGAGGGGCTAAACGCAGGCGCTAGCAGGTATCTGGGCTGATCCCGCTAACACTGCGTTTTTGGGAACCCTAAACCGCTGGGGATGCTAGTATAGATCTGATCAGATACTATACCACTAAGGGGGGTGTATGCTTTGCGCGTGGGTGTTAGCGTTACTGGCACTAACCTAACACTGCCTGGGGCGACGCAGACCCTCTCTGGCGCTAAAACCTAATTGATCTCACCCGCCGGGCGATCAGGGGGGTTAAACCTTTATTGGGTTATATACGGCGGGTGCCCTGATGCTATAAAAAGCAAACTAATCAACCAGCGTCACCCGTAACCTTTATATGGTGATCACTGGTGAAAGGGTTAACTAGGGGCAATCAGGGGGTTAAAACCTTTATTAGGTTAAATATGGGGGTACCTGACACTATATAAAAACCTGACGGGTAACCTAAATAACTAAATAACTTACTGGCTAACCAGTGACACCAGTGACGCTTATACGGCGATCACTGGTGAAAGGGTTAACTCTAGGGGCAATCAGGGGGTTAAAATAATATATGGGGGTACCTGACACCAATAAAAACCTGCGGCGAACCTAAAAAAAAAATAACTGCCTATCTAAAACACCAGCGACACGAATACAGCGATCGGAAAAACAATCGCTTAGTGACGCTGAAGTTAGGGGGTGAAAGGGTTACCTGGAGGGTGATCAAGGGGTTAAACCTTTATTAGGGGGGGTTAGGGGGCTACCCTGGACCTAAAGGGGCCTAATCCTAACTGCCCTGCAACTTTTTACAATCACAGATGACACTAAATGCAGTGATCAGTAAAATAAATGATCACTGCAATCAGTGACACTGTGATTGGGGGCTTTGGGGTGACCTGGGGGTGACTGGGGGGTGATTTGTGTGCCTATGTGTACCTACGTGTCAGTGGACTGTTAGAGCACTAACCTCTGTCTTCACTCCTCGGCGCCGGGAACGAAAAGACCGCGGCGAGGGAGATGACATCACTTCCTCCAGCCTGTGTTTACATCACATGGCGGAGGAAGCAATTTCATTGGCCGGGAGTGATCGCGAGGGGGGGGGCGGAATCGAGCGGCCGCCCCCTCATGCCTGATCGCTCCCGAACACTTAACGGCCGCTCACTGCAGTGAAGGGGGGTCCGGATGGACCCCCCAACTGCACAAAGGCGATCACGTAGATCTACGTGATTCTGCCTGTCCGTGCCATTCTGCCGACGTAAATCGGCGGTGGGCGGTCGTTAAGTGGTTAATAAAGATGCCTTCTACGGTGTGCCGGGATTTCTTTTTTCCTAAAGGCAATTCTCACTAATGGAGCCCCAGATAGCAGTAGGAACCTGACAGGGATCCTTCCCCACTCTATCCAAAACTAAAAAAAAGTTTTGGCTGGACAAGCTATATACAGTATATATATGTATTTACAGCACCGACAATTTAAGTAGCCCCTGACCTCTTAAGGCGCTAAGGTCCTGAACTCACATTCATACATAAATACACATACTAATACCAGTTTAGACAGGAGCCAATTAACTTACCAGTATGTCTTTGGGGTGTGGGATGAAACTGGAAAGTACCAGAAGGAAACCCGTGCAAGCTCAGGAAGAACATGCAAACTCCATGCAGGTACTGTCATAGTTGGAATTTGAATGGATAACCCTAGTGCTCATATCATTTGAAACAGGTTCCCATCTATGGTAAGTAACAATACAACATGCTTGCTAGCCGCTATGTGAACATTACAAACTTATTTAATTCAAGTACCTAATAAAAGTTATGCAGAATTATATTGTTCAAGGTGAATTAAGGCTACTATGTATTTAATCATATAGTCTGTAAGGAATTTCATCATAAAGAATTACCTTTTTTAGGTAGCGCTGGGATTGCAAATGAGATAGTGACTGTGCAAGTCACAGTGTGAGGCACATCTTCCAACTTCTTGTTAGCTGTATCCTTATTTCTAGTTGTCTCATCAACCCCTGGTCTGGAATCCATCAATGTGACCTGTGAGTTGATATCTCCAGAGCTTTCTTCATCAGATGGCTCTTTGCTGGTGTTTGGAGAAGAGCAGCCAGTTTCATAATCTGAACCATGTTCCATATGGGAGAAAAAGTTTTTTTCTGGGTTCTTGAGCTCGCTGTCCGTAGGAACCCCACCATGATAGTCATCATTTTCTGATGAGATCATTTGCCCAACTGTGGAGTCTGGGTACATGCTTCTTCTGTAGGTTCAGCAGGATCCTCAACCTTGTTGGCTGGGACACTTCATTTTTTTTTTTTTTGGATCCTAAAAATAAGACGTTGTTAAATATCTTCAGGATTATTTTATATGTAAACTAAAGGAGTTGTAAAGGCAGAATGTTTTTTATCTTAATGCATTCTATGCATTAAGATAAAAAGCCTTCTGTGTGCCACAGCCCCCTAAGGCCTCATGCCCACGGACATTTTTACAGCCGCGTTTTTGAGCGTTTTTTACAGATTAAAAACGCCTGTCCATGTTAGTCTATAGCTTCATGCCCACCTAGACGTTTTTGAGCTGCAAACAGCATAGACGTTTTTAAGCTGTAAAAAAAAAACCAGGACCAGTGCGTTCCTCAGCGTCGGAGTTAGGCAGAAAAAAACGCGAGCGTCAAAAAACGCTCACTAACGCGCACTCGCGTTTTTTAGCTCCGACGTTTTTTTTTTGAAAAAAATTTACAATAACAAGGACAGGCGTTTTTAAGCTGTAAAAAACACAGCTGTTAAAAACGTCTGTGGGCATGAAGCCTAATAGTTACCTGAGTCCCATCTCTGTCCATGAGTGTGTCGGCCGTCCGAGACACTCCCTCCTGATTGGCTGAGACACAGCAGTGGCGCCATTGGCTCCTGCTGCTGTTAATCAAAGCCAGTCAGTCAATCAGGAGAGAGGGGGCGGGGCCAGGCCACAGCTTTGTGTCTGAATGGACACAGGGAGCTGTGACCAGGCTTGGTGCCCCCATAGCAAGCTGCTTGCTGTGGGGACACTCGACAGGAGGGAGGGGCCAGGAGCACAGAACCCGAGAAGAGGAGGATTCGGGCTGCTCTGTGCAAAATGCAAATCCACTGCAACAGAGCAGGTAAGTATAACATTTTTATTTATTTTTTATTAAAAAAACAAACGAGACTTTACAATCACTTTAAACAAGATAGTATGGTGAAAGTATAAAACTGACACAAAACCTTGTGTAATCTTATGTATCCTTTAACATATGGCAATTTTTTAAAGCTGAACTCCAGTGATGATATATTTTGCATACTTACTTTGCGGCAGCTTGGCCCAGTGTTAGTATGCATAGGTGAGGCTTGATTTAGCATATTAACTACAAGGGCTCGCTCACCCGGCACAGCTGCCATTTAGAGAACACCTTGTATTTTTCTAAATGAATGCACAATTCTGACTGCACAAGATGGAGATCATGATGTCACTGCCCTTCCTCTCCACTTTGCTCAGAGAACGCTTTGCATTCATTGAGAAAAATCCTGGGTGTTCTCTGAATGGCAGTGGTGAGTGAGTGGCTGCCCTTCTGCATAGTAACCACAGGGGGTTGCTCAGAGATGCCATTCAGAGAATAGCTTGTTTTTTTCTCAATGAATGCAAAGCATTCTCTGAATGGATGAGTAAGAGATTGTGATATTGCCACCCCTCCTCTTCAACTTGTCCTATCAGAGAATGCTTTGCATTCATAGAGGAAAATGCAAGATGTTCTCTGAATGGCAGCTCTCCTGAGCGAGTGCTGCTCTTCTGCACAGTAACCACAGGGGGTCACATGCTCGGCACAGCTGACATTTAGAAAAAGCCTTGCATTTATCTTTCATTCCTTCATCATAAAAAATACAATCCCACAATCATTGGTGGTTAGTGGCACTTTAAACTCCCCCACCTTTAAAAAAAACACCCCGCCATAATTTACGGTCAGCAGCACTTTAAAGCCCCCACACACACTTTCTTTTAAGATTTTCTGCAATCCTCCTTCCTGCCTATGTTTACAAACATTTAGTTCATTCACAACGGAAGAAGAGAAGCGTCTTCCAACTGTAAAAACTAATAGTATTTATGCCTGTGATGGTCATGGTTGTGTTATATTTACAGTTATCACAAGATCCAGAGCCACTCTAATTGGCTCTGTAGATCATGACTGTGATCCGAGATGCCCAATAACTCAAATCACAGCTACTTACTGGCTGCTCAAGAGTGTTTTTTGAAGCTGTGTTTATGTTTTTTTTAATTGGGGTTCAGATCTACAGTACTTTAATCAGATAGGCTGCAAAGGTAACCCTGGAAGGGCTTCTGATCCTTCTATCAAACATTATCAACGCTGTGTCCCCTTGGGAAGAGTATCCCAACCTCCTATCCTGGAGATTCAATAGGGAGAGGAAAACAGTCCAAAGTGAGGGAAAGTGAGAGACAAATTATCACCTAAACAGGTGTCCCTATTGGAAGTTTTTACTCTGACCTCTTGATCTGGTGACAACTGTAAAGTTGTTTCTTGTTCATACATCACGGGACACAGAGCAGCATAGTCATTACTATGTGGGTTATATAGAATTACCTTCAGGTGCTGGCACTGGCAACTTCCAAAACAGGAAGTACCCTCCCCTATATAAGCCCCTCCCATCCGGGAGTACCTCAGTTTTTTGCCAGTGTCTAAGGTGTTGGCCAAGGTTAACATGTATTCATCTGGGCTTGTGTACAGGTTCTCTGGGCCTTAGCAAGCTATTCCGGATCCGACCAAAAAAGCTTCATAGCTAAACGGTCGGTACCCGGGCCTTGCAGAGAAGAGCAGGGTTTTGCCTGTAATGCCTCTCTTAGGAGGGCTGGACCCTGGGATCCAGAGCTCTGGTCATACCCAAAACCAAGAGGCTATCTGTGCAGGGTGCTATACAGGTCCAGGGGAGTGGAATCCTTGGGAACCCGGTCCCTGAAGGTCTAGTACAATGCCTGCCGTGAGAGGTGAAGTTTGGGCTTCTGTGGACCAAACAAAGTCCTGCGGCGGGGAAAAGGTAAGTGGGGGCCCCTCAGGAACTTGGTTCTATTGAGGGGACCCCCAAGCCTAATATGTCTTTCTGCCTGTTACCTAAAGGGTATTCCCGCTAATAGCTGTATATGCCTAAGAAATCCTAGAAATGTTTTTTCATAAGGGAAGTTTTAAAAAAACTGTAAACCTGGAAATGTTTTTTCATAAAGGAGGTTTTAAAAAATAAAAAAAAAGACAAAGGTGCGGTACCTGTGTTTGTCCACTAGAGGCCGCTGTGGAACGTCTTTTTTCTTGGGACTATTCCTTCCATGGTGAAAGTCCAGGCAGATGAGTGAGCTCTCTATCAGGGAAGCTGCATTCCTCTGTCATGCTGCCAAGTAGTTTCCTTCCATCCCCGAGTCCTGGTGAAACAGGGACCCTGGCTCCTCTCCCTACATGGCGCCAAGAGCGCACACGTGCACACGCGCGCGCGCACACATGCTTTCCTTTTATAAGGTTTAGCTTCAAAAAAGGGGGCGGAGCCTGGCGGATGACGCGCTCTGTGCGCCCAGCGCTTCTGCGCATGTGCGGGCGTCCCAGCAAGATAAAAGGACTCAGTCCACGCTGCTTGCTATGGACACAGAGCATGAAAAGGAGCTGGTAGCATGGTATAGGGGCTTACAGCGGGCGGTTGATACAGGCATCCCCAGAAAGACGCATTAGTAGACACCCACTGATGTACATAGCAGCAAATTGCATTAGACTATTTCAGTAAGGGGTGTATTGCGGCTGGAATACCTCAGCTTTGAACTAAGGAATATGCCGCCTAAAAAACTCCGAGATATACCTCTCAGGAAGTGTAGGGGGTCTCCATCGGGCTCTGAGGATCTGGAGCAGTCATCTGCACCCTCCTCCCCTGAGAAATCAGAGGTTAATACCCATAAGGAACCCCCGGGAGTGCCAGGTACTGCGGCTGTCCTCAGTCCACCTGCTCCTGCATATATAACAGAGGAGGTTTTTTCCTCAACTCTGGAGGGATTGGAGCAGAGATTGGCTGCATTGATCGCTTCTTCTCTATAGGAAAGAAAGCGCGCCAGATCTCCATCACCTCCATTAGAGTGCCTGTTGGCAGAGCAACAGTCCCAGGAAGGGACCGACCTACCTGAAGGGGATCAGGAGGAGGTTAGCTCTGTTTTTGAGGAATCGACAGTAGATGAACCATTTTCAGCATCACAGACTGAAAGATTGTGGGTCCAGACCCTAACTGACATGGTTCGATCTGCATTTAAAATGCCTCTTGTTGAACCATCAACTACTGCTGTCTCCTCATTGGGGTCGCTAAAAGCTCCCCAGGTTAATTGCTCCTTTCCAATACATCCATTATTGGAAGGACTTATATACCAGGACTGGGAACATCCTGATAAACTATTTGTTCCGCCTAAAAGGTTTCCGGTGATCTATCCCATGGAGGAAAAGTTCACCCAGAGATGGAATGTTCCTACGGTGGATGCAGCCATCTCTTCTGTGAACAAATCACTGACATGTCCAGTAGATAATGTTCAAATGTTCAAAGATCCAGTGGATAAAAAATTGGAATCTTTATTAAAATCTGCTTTTTCCACAGCAGGGGCTGTTACACAGCCAGCAGTGGCAGCTATTGGGGTCTGCCAAGCTTTAAAGGATCAAATGAAAATGGTCCTGAGGGATTTGCCAGACCAGCAGGCCCAGGCTCTGGCTGATCTGCCTAGAGCATTATGCTTTGCGGTTGACGCCATCAAGGATTCTATCCATCAGGCCTCCCGCCTCACGCTGTCTTTGGTACATATGCGTAGGCTTCTGTGGCTCAAAAACTGGTCTGCTGAAGCTCCCTGTAAGAAGCTCTTAGTTAGCTTCCCATTTCATGGGGAACGCCTTTTTGGCGAAGACCTGGATAAGTATATCCAGAAGATTTCCAGTGGTAAAAGTACTCTCTTACCGAGTAAAAAGAGGTCTAGGGGTCCATCTTTTAAGAGGACTACCTCTCCTATCCCTGCGACGTCTGCTACTAAGCAGTTCCGATGGCCTCCTCGGTCAAACTCAGGAGGTAAAAATCAGGGACAGCCACAGGGTAATAAAAAGCCCTGGATCCGAAGAGGTACTAAACCAGCCTCCAAGTCAAGCCTATGAAGGGCTGCCCCCACTCAAACGGGTGGGGGGAAGACTTCAGTTGTTCGCAGAGACCTGGCGGGAGACGATCAAAGACAGATGGGTGCTCTCCGCAGTAACTCTGGGATACAAGTTGGAGTTAAAAGAGTCTCCTCCGTCCCATTTTATGTGGTCAGGCATGCCAAGAGACCCTCTGAAAAGAGGGTCTCTCCTATTGGCGTTAGAACAACTATTGCTCCAAGGAGTAATTATGGAGGTTCCTATGGAAGAGTGGGGGTTGGGTTTCTACTCAAACCTTTTCACAGTCCCGAAGCCAAACGGGGACATAAGACCCATATTGGACCTAAAGAGTCTAAACAAATTTCTAAACGTCCGGTCTTTCCGGATGGAGTCGATCCGATCGGTCACCGCTGCCCTACAAGGGGAGGAATGGTTAGCCTCGATCGACATCAAAGATGCTTACTTGCATGTTCCCATCTTTCCAGGTCATCAAAAATTCCTACGCTTTGCAGTAGAAGGGCGCCATTTTCAGTTCAGAGCCTTACCATTCGGTCTGGCCACAGCACCACGAGTGTTCACAAAAATTCTGGCCCCACTGTTGGCCGATCTAAGAACACGGGGTGTAACGATAATGGCATACCTAGACGACCTGTTGTTGATGGACCACTCAGTTGCCAAGCTAGAAGTGGTAATTGTCGATACAATCAAGTATCTAGAGTCTCACGGTTGGGTCATCAACCTGGACAAGTCAGCCCTACAGCCAGTGAAAAACCTGGTATATCTAGGGCTACGGCTGGATTCAGACCAGAGGAAGATTTTCTTACCTCTAGACAAGGTATCCTCTTTGAGGGCCTTGGTCCGTCTGCTTTGTGCAAAAAGACAGCCGTCCATACGCCTGTGCATGAGGCTGCTAGGAAAGATGGTAGCATCATTCGAAGCTGTGCCATACGCCCAATTCCACTCAAGGAATTTACAAAGGGCCATATTGTCAGCCTGGAACGGAAAAGTTCAGGCTCTAGACTTCCCGATGGCTTTGTCCCCTTCCGTTCGGAAGAGTCTCTGCTGGTGGTTGATCCCCCAGAATCTCCAGAAGGGAAAACCCTTCAGCCCGATATCTTGGAAGGTGGTCACTACAGATGCCAGCCTTATAGGCTGGGGGGCAGTACTGGAGCAATGGTCTCTCCAGGGCAGATGGTCAAATGTAGTAAAAACCCTGCCCATCAATCTCTTAGAGATACGAGCAGCCCGGTACGCCCTAGTAGCCTGGACATCCAGACTCCAAGGGTCCCCTGTCAGAATTCAATCAGACAATGCCACAGCAGTGGCATATATCAATCATCAGGGAGGCACCAGGAGTCGTGCAGCCCAGAGGGAAGTAAGTCACATCCTGGAATGGGCAGAAAAGCATGTCCCATGTATATCAGCTGTCTTCATTCCAGGGGTGGAGAATTGGAAGGCGGACTTTCTGAGTCGCCAACAGTTATGCCCAGGGGAATGGTCCCTTCATCCCGAGGTCTTCCGAGCAATATGTCAGCGGTGGGGAACACCGGATGTAGATCTGCTAGCATCCAGATTCAACGCAAAGGTGGACAGATTTGTCTCCCGGACAAGGGATCCCCTCGCTTGCGGCTCGGATGCTCTGGTGTTCCCTTGGGATCAGTTCAGACTGATATATGCATTCCCTCCGCTACAATTGTTGCCTCGACTCCTTCGCAGAGTCAGGTTGGAGAAGAAGCCGGTGATCCTGGTGGCTCCAGCGTGGCCCCGAAGGGCCTGGTACGCGGAGATCATCAAAATGTCTGTGGGGAGTCCTTGGACCCTTCCACGTCGTCCGGACCTGCTTTCGCAAGGACCGATATACCACCCTTCCTTACTAACTCTAAGTTTAACGGCCTGGCTATTGAATCCCACATCCTAAAGAAGAGAGGTCTCTCTAACTCTGTGGTATCAACTATAATCAATGCCAGGAAGCCTGTATCCAGGCAGATCTACTATAGAGTTTGGAAGGCGTACATCACTTGGTGCGAGGCCAGAAAATGGCATCCACGTAAGTACGTTATAGGCAGAATTCTGGACTTCCTGCAGTGGGCTGTAGACAGGAAGTTTGCCTTAAGTACTATCAAGGGCCAGGTTTCGGCCTTGTCAATACTATTTCAAAGGCCCCTGGCTATGCATTCACTTGTCAAATCCTTTATGCAAGGTGTGACTCGTATTATTCCACCGATTAAGGCTCCCATATGCCCATGGGATCTAAATTTGGTTCTGTCGGTTCTGCAGAAGCAGCCATTTGAACCTTTGCGGCACATTTCCTTGGTTCTACTCACCAGGAAATTGATATTTTTAGTAGCCATATGCTGGGCTAGAAGAGTGTCGGAATTAGCCGCCATGTCCTGTAAAGAGCCATATCTGGTTATCCATAAGGACAGAGTAGTATTACGTCCTCACCCAGCCTTTCTTCCTAAGGTGGTATCGAGGTTTCACTTGAACCAGGATGTGGTTCTTCCTTCTTTTTTCCCCAAACCAAGCTCGGTAGAGGAAAAGTTATTGCAATCTTTGGATGTAGTAAGAGCAGTTAAAGCTTATCTAAAAGCCACTGCTCAGATTCGTAGAACGGATTCTTTGTTTGTTCTGCCGGAAGGCCCCAGAAAGGGTCAGGCAGCATCAAAATCTACTTTAGCCAAGTGGATTCGACAGGTCATAATACAAGCCTATGGCTTGAGAAGGAGACCGCCTCCGTTCAAAGTTAGGGCGCACTCCACGAGAGCAGTTGGAACTTCATGGGCAGTGCATCACCAGGCCTCCCTGGCGCAAATTTGTAAGGCCGCAACATGGTCTTCAGTACACACGTTTACTAGGTTCTACCAGGTGGACGTTAGAAGTCAGGAGGATGTCGCCTTTGGGCGCAGTGTGTTGCAGGCCGCAAAAGATCCTCATGCCTGATGGCGCCCAGCTTATGTATGGTGTATCCCCCCCCTCATGTGGCATTGCTTTGGGACGTCCCACATAGTAATGACTATGCTGCTCTGTGTCCCGTGATGTATGAACAAGAAAGTAGGATTTTTAAAACAGCTTATCTGTAAAATCCTTTTCTTGGAGTACATCACGGGACACAGAGCTCCCACCCCTCTTTTGGGGACACGTATTGCTTTGCTACAAAACTGAGGTACTCCCGGATGGGAGGGGCTTATATAGGGGAGGGTACTTCCTGTTTTGGAAGTTGCCAGTGCCAGCACCTGAAGGTAATTCTATATAACCCACATAGTAATGACTATGCTGCTCTGTGTCCCGTGATGTACTCCAAGAAAAGGATTTTACAGATAAGCTGTTTTAAAAATCCTACTATTTCCCATCACTTTCTGACAATAAATTCTACTAACTTTTGATAAATATCTTCAGATGGAAGAAGATTTTTACAACCAAGAGGAATCAGCAAAAGGGACACATCCTACTGGCTGCAAGTTATGCCCCTTGTGCTGATTTTTCTGTTTGTGATTTTGGCTGCACTTTAAGCAGAAGTACAGCCAAAGCCCGTATGGCTGTACTTCTCCTGTGCTTCACAGGAGTGCAGTTCTTTCTGCACTCCTGTGACCCGTTTTCAGCAGACAGCGGGCTGAGCCAGTCCAGCCTCGGGCATGATTGCGAGCCACCCCCTGACAGTGACTGCTCGGTTCCTCATTGTTAGAGCCGGCGGGGGACCGATGCTGCATCCACCTAGGTAAGTATGAATCTGCAAAAAAAAAAAAAAAAACTTACAGTGCCTTGTAAAAGTATCCATACCCCTTGAAATTTTCCACATTTTGTCATGTTACAACCAAAAACGTAAATGTATTTTTTGGGCATTTTGTGTAATTGAACACAGTGGCGGCTGGTGAAGTTTTAGGAAGGGGGGGGGCACAAGACCCCGCCCCTCCACGTTTGGCCCCTCCCACTTCTCATAAGCCACACCCCTTATAGAATCCACCCACTCCATCCCCTGTATTCCACTTGCTTCCACTCATAGTGTCAGGAGTATACAGCCCCAGCATCACAGGACATAGTATATAGCCCCGGCATCACAGGACAGAGTATATAGCCCCAGCAGGCCCGGACTGGGACAAAAAATAGGCCCGGGCATTTTATACTGGGCAGCCCAATTCCTGGGGGAAGTAGGGAAGAGATGTGGGGCGGGCATTCGCGGGGTGGTTGGTGACCAGATATTCATTCTGAGAGACATCCCAATACAGCAAAGAGACATCCCCAGACCAGCAAAGAAACGGCCCCAGACCAGTAATAATAGACAGCCCCATGCCAGTAATAATAGACAGCCCCATGCCAGTAATAATAGACAGCCCCATGCCAGTAATAATAGACAGCCCCATACCAGTAATAATAGACAGCCCCATACCAGTAATAATAGACAGCCCCATGCCAGTACTAATAGACAGCCCCATCATGCCAGTACAAATAGACAGCCCCATCATGCCAGTACAAATAGACAGCCCCATCATGCCAGTACAAATAGACAGCCCCATCATGCCAGTACAAATAGACAGCCCCATCATGCCAGTACAAATAGACAGTGAAAAAATGGTATAAATAAAATGTGCCCTTCCCATATATACCACCACTGCGCTTATGGGTTAAATAAACCTATACTAAATATAAAGCAGCCGCTTTAAATAAATAAATATGAACAAAACAGTGTAAAATCAAAAAGACCCCACACAGCGGCGCTAAAGAGCAGTATCCTCCCCCCCTATGTCCGTATTCAATGGACCGAGGGAAAAAATTACTGTTCAAAAAATTATTATATATATACACCCTGTGACATAAGTGAATAATGTGCACAAGTAAAATAAAATAAAGTCCACACAAATTCAATCCAAATGCGTGAGAAAAAATCTTCTTCCAATCCTCCACCACACACAGTGTTCAGTGTTTCGTGATCCCTCTCCCATCAGATGGACACTCACCAAAGCAAGTTGCCTCACACTCTCGTGTTTGGCATAAAAACGTGTACAGAAATCTCACAAAGCTGTGCAAACGATCCTCCAGACTCAAATCAGGTGTTTTAAGGGATTATTCCATATGCAAATATAAGAAAAAGCTCCAAATAGTGTAGTAACGTAAAATCAGTTTAATTACACACCAAAACACACACTCCAAATATTGCAATTACCTAAAACAAAACTTAAATAGGCATATAAAAACCACTGCAAATCCAAAGCACAATGCACCGAAAAGCGAGCGTATAGGTCGCGGCGGACCCTCAGTAATCACAGTGAGATCTCACCAACTTCCTGCTACCGCTCACTGATCCTTCGCTACTCAGTTCGATCCTGTGACGTCGAATAATCCGTCAGACGGTTACCGCATAGCCACGCCCCGACATGTTTCGTCGAATAGACTTATTCATGGGATTGGCCGTGCGGTATACCAGCTCCTCCTTTTATCTCTCCTTGTTATGGGCGGAAGTTCAATCTCTCATCCATCCGCTTTTGGGCGGATATGCGTCATTCCCATATGACTTTATCATACCACCCACCTTCCCAGCCCATTTGAGGGCGGAAATTTGCCATCCGATATTAGCGCCTTGGGCGGAAGTCGGATATAACTCCCACTGACAAAAACGAGTGTCCCCGCTGCCCACATACACTCGCTGCTATTGGTATTAATCTACACTTAGACTCAAATATCTTATACCATAATAACAATAGTGTGGCGCACATATACTTAGGGATGTGGTTCAGTGTTATTCAATATAAAAAACATTAATAACAATGTAAGTTACATAATTTAAAACACAAATAGCACCATGAGATCTTAATATTAATCATTATTATTACTACTCTTTATTTTCTATAATTCAGATATACTCAGTTATGGGATCAAAGACACCGAGTATTCTGAACAAAAAATATATAGTAAATAAAAAAAAATTTTTTTTTATATATATATATATATATATAGAGAAAAAATTATTAATATATATATATAAATATATATATATATACATACTGCAAATATCATGACTCATAAAAACGTTATCCTATATCACACATAGTATGTATATGCATCTTAATAAACTGATGCACCTGTGTATAAATTACAGGAAACCGTTACTGGAAAACATTATGTCTGTAATATACATTCACTGATTCAATGTACTATCAGACCTAGACCGCACTGGAAAGCTAAAAAATAAATGTAATGGACACCCAAATATCTTAATAATTAAAAATATTGATCAAATATATTATAAATAACTAAAATTATTTAAAATTATTTAAAATCATTTAAAAGTTATTAATAAAACAGTTCAAATCCAATTCAATGTTGAGGCCTCTAGGATAAAGGCTTTTTAAAAGAAATATCCATTTAGTCTCTCTTTGTGATAAATCTCTCACGCGATTTGAGCCTCTCCATGATGGGTGCACATAATCTATGCCACAGAACTGTATTAAAGAGGGATCCTGCTGGTGTTTTTCCTTAAAATGCAGCGACACACTATGGTATTTAAAACCATTTTTTATATTAGTAAGGTGTTCGCCTATACGTGTCTTAAGTAGTCTTTTAGTTCTACCCACGTAGTAAAGCCCACAAGGGCACCACATGGGGTATACCACATAAGACGAATTACAGGATATAAATTCTTTAATATCAAATGTTTCCTGGTCCTTATTGGTAACACTCATTATCCCTCTATTTTGCACTTTTACTGTTCTGCAGCACTTGCATCTCCTACACGAATAAAATCCTTTCAAATCAAAGCGCATGATACGTTCATTTGGGGGGTCCAAAATTTTATTGACCACCCTATCACCAAAACTCGGAGCTCTTCTATATATGAATTTTGGTGTGTTGGGTAGAGAATCCCCCAGATGTCTGTCACGCCCCAAAATGTGCCAATGTTTTTTAACAATAGTCTCAATCTCCTTATATTGATGATGAAAACCTGTTATAAAGCCCCATTGATGTTGTCCATCATTAATCTGAATTGCTTTATTTCCAAAACATTGGCTCCTTGGGGCTTCACCTATTTCATGTATCAAATTTTGGAGTGGTTCCTCCCTATACCCTTTCTGTATAAATTTTTCTTTCAACACATTCGCCTGAATCACAAAATCCTCCTGACTAGTACAGTTGCGTCGCACCCGGAGTATCTGACCTTTCGGGATATTTCGTATCCAGGCTGGATGATGTCCACTCCTAATCGAAATATAACTATTTCGGTCCGTGGGCTTGAAATATACTCGGGTATTCAAGCATCCTAATCCCTTCATAATAGTAACGTCAAGAAAGTTTATCTCCTCATTACTGATTTGGTAATCCAACTTTATGTTGTTATTATTATTATTTAATATTTCTAAGAACTCAATCACCGATTCTTTTGATCCCTCCCAGATAAATAGGAGGTCATAAATGAAGCGTCGATAGAAACGTAATTGTGTTTTTTTATTCCTGAAAATATATTTATCCTCCCACTCGGCCATGAACAGGTTGGCAAGGCTGGGGGCAAACTTAGCCCCCATAGCCACGCCAACCTGTTGTGAGAAGAAGCAGCCATGGTACCAAAAATAGTTATGGCTCATGCAAAAGTCCAATATGTGTCCTAAAAAACGTTTTTGCATATCCGGAATATCGTCTCTTTTACTCAAAGCCCAATTTAATGCTAACGCTGCATCTTCATGCTGAATAACAGTATATAAGGCTGACACATCTGCTGTAACTAAATACGTCTCCGAATCCATATTAATTTCCACTTTTTCTAACAGTTGTAATAAGTCAGCTGTGTCTTTCAAATAAGCCTTTGTATCCTTCACGCTAGGTTGTAAAAATTTATCTAAATATTCTCCCAGTCTAGAAGTTACAGAGCCTATTCCATTCACGATTGGACGTGCTGGAGGGTTCAAAGCATTTTTATGTATTTTCGGCAGTGTGTAAATCACCGGAATTCTGCAAGCAGAGGGGACCAAGTATCTCTTTTCTTTCAAATTTAGAGCATTGGTCATATACCCCCATTCAACCAAGGACACCAACTGTGTTCTATATATTTCTGTTGGGTCAGATCGCAACTTCTTATATGTGATCTGATCATCCAATAGATCCATCAGTTGTTTATGGTACATGGGTTTGTCCATTATCACTACCCCTCCCCCCTTGTCCGCCGGGCGGATAATAATGTCCTTCTTGTTTTCAAGACTTTTGACACCTTCTTTAATATACTCAGGATTAATTCCCTTCTTTTTTAGCGGGAGTTCTTCAATATCTTTTAAAACCATATGTTTAAAAACTTCAATAAAATGATTATTAGAATTTTGTGGGTTAAAAATAGATTTATTCTTAAGACCACTGTCTATTCTTTCTAACATATTATAGTTTCTGATTACAGGATTAACTGGATGTTCAATTTACGAATGAACTTATGGGTATCAATATATACCTCAAATTTATTCAAGGTCTTCCTAGGGGCACACTTCAGACCCAAATTTAGAATATTCAATTCTTTCTTGTTTAATTCTACCTTACTCAAATTGAATATTCCAACATTTAATTGTTTCTCATCCTTTTCTTTGGATTGTTTGGCCCTCCCTGCCCTTCGTCCCCTTCTTCTTTTTGGAAGGGCATGAGTTCCCTGTTTGGAATCTGAGGCGGTCCATTCCTGCCATTGCCTATCTGCGTCTTTTTACAACCTAGCGTGAAGGATACAAAGGCTTATTTGAAAGACACAGCTGACTTATTACAACTGTTAGAAAAAGTGGAAATTAATATGGATTCGGAGACGTATTTAGTTACAGCAGATGTGTCAGCCTTATATACTGTTATTCAGCATGAAGATGCAGCGTTAGCATTAAATTGGGCTTTGAGTAAAAGAGACGATATTCCGGATATGCAAAAACGTTTTTTAGGACACATATTGGACTTTTGCATGAGCCATAACTATTTTTGGTACCATGGCTGCTTCTTCTCACAACAGGTTGGCGTGGCTATGGGGGCTAAGTTTGCCCCCAGCCTTGCCAACCTGTTCATGGCCGAGTGGGAGGATAAATATATTTTCAGGAATAAAAAAACACAATTACGTTTCTATCGACGCTTCATTGATGACCTCCTATTTATCTGAGAGGGATCAAAAGAATCGGTGATTGAGTTCTTAGAAATATTAAATAATAATAATAACAACATAAAGTTGGATTACCAAATCAGTAATGAGGAGATAAACTTTCTTGACGTTACTATTATGAAGGGATTAGGATGCTTGAATACCCGAGTATATTTCAAGCCCACGGACCGAAATAGTTATATTTCGATTAGGAGTGGACATCATCCAGCCTGGATACGAAATATCCCAAAAGGTCAGATACTTCGGGTGCGACGCAACTGTACTAGTCAGGAGGATTTTGTGATTCAGGCGAATGTGTTGAAAGAAAAATTTATACAGAAAGGGTATAGGGAGGAACCACTCCCAAATTTGATACATGAAATAGGTGAAGCCCCAAGGAGCCAATGTTTTGGAAATAAAGCAATTCAGATTAATGATGGACAACATCAATGGGGCTTTATAACAGGTTTTCATCATCAATATAAGGAGATTGAGACTATTGTTAAAAAACATTGGCACATTTTGGGGCGTGACAGACATCTGGGGGATTCTCTACCCAACACACCAAAATTCATATATAGAAGAGCTCCGAGTTTTGGTGATAGGGTGGTCAATAAAATTTTGGACCCCCCAAATGAACGTATCCTGCGCTTTGATTTGAAAGGATTTTATTCGTGTAGGAGATGCAAGTGCTGCAGAACAGTAAAAGTGCAAAATAGAGGGATAATGAGTGTTACCAATAAGGACCAGGAAACATTTGATATTAAAGAATTTATATCCTGTAATTCGTCTTATGTGGTATACCCCATGTGGTGCCCTTGTGGGCTTTACTACGTGGGTAGAACTAAAAGACTACTTAAGACACGTATAGGCGAACACCTTACTAATATAAAAAATGGTTTTAAATACCATAGTGTGTCGCTGCATTTTAAGGAAAAACACCAGCAGGATCCCTCTTTAATACAGTTCTGTGGCATAGATTATGTGCACCCATCATGGAGAGGCTCAAATCGCGTGAGAGATTTATCACAAAGAGAGACTAAATGGATATTTCTTTTAAAAAGCCTTTATCCTAGAGGCCTCAACATTGAATTGGATTTGAACTGTTTTATTAATAACTTTTAAATGATTTTAAAGAATTTTAAATAATTTTAGTTATTTATAATATATTTGATCAATATTTTTAATTATTAAGATATTTGGGTGTCCATTACATTTATTTTTTAGCTTTCCAGTGCGGTCTAGGTCTGATAGTACATTGAATCAGTGAATGTATATTACAGACATAATGTTTTCCAGTAACGGTTTCCTGTAATTTATACACAGGTGCATCAGTTTATTAAGATGCATATACATACTGTCAGGGTCACCTGTGGCCAGGTGACAGATGCACACCGTAGGGGGACAGGAGTGCATCGCGAGGTAGTGAACCCTATGGCTGGCTTCTGCGGGTAGGAAACTGGGTGGTTGTGGAAAGCGGGACCAGAGGAGCACAACCGAGATCCTAACGGAAGCTAGAGCCAAGATTCCCCAGGGCGCGGAGTCTAAGACCCAGCTGGTCTTCTCCAGGGCCTCTAGTGGTGAGGATGTTGAGCTGCAGGCTGGGACCAGGTCGCGGCCCCTGGAGTTTCCTAGCTCACGCCCCGTAGGATAAGGGGAAAAGAGGGGAAGCAGCAGCACAAGATAAGGGAGAACCGAATAACAAGCCGAAGGTCAGGGGCCACAAGCAGACAAGGATAACGAAAGAACGAGCCGAAGGTCAAGGGTCACGAGCAGACAGGGATAGTCGGGGACAAGCCAATAACGTAACAGAGAGACAGACGTAGCACACGGCAGGCAGGAACCCAAACACACAATGCCTAACAAACACGTTGATCAGCAAAGCAGGCTTGCAGTGCACAGGTTAATATAGTGTTCTGTGATAGGGCCTGGGGTGGAGTCTGGCTGGGAGGAGATTATAAAGGAAGCCAGGTGAAAGGGCTCAGGCCTCTAAGATGAACACATGGGAAGGAAGGTAAGCTGACAGACAAACACTACTGCATATCCATGACACATACTATGTGTGATATAGGATAACGTTTTTATGAGTCATGATATTTGCAGTATGTATATATATATATATATATATATATATATATATATATATATTAATAATTTTGTCTCTATATATATATATATATATATATATATAAAACATTTTTTTTTTTTTTTTTTATATTTACTATATATATATTTTTTGTTCAGAATACTCGGTGTCTTTGATCCCATAACTGAGTATATCTGAATTATAGAAAATAAAGAGTAGTAATAATAATGATTAATATTAAGATCTCATGGTGCTATTTGTGTTTTAAATTATGTAATTTACATTGTTATTAATGTTTTTTATATTGAATAACACTGAACCACATCCCTAAGTATATGTGCGCCACACTATTGTTATTATGGTATAAGATATTTGAGTCTAAGTGTAGATTAATACCAATAGCGAGTGTATGTGGGCAGCGGGGACACTCGTTTTTGTCAGTGGGAGTTATATCCGACTTCCGCCCAAGGCGCTAATATCGGATGGCAAATTTCCGCCCTCAAATGGGCTGGGAAGGTGGGTGGTATGATAAAGTCATATGGGAATGACGCATATCCGCCCAAAAGCGGATGGATGAGAGATTGAACTTCCGCCCATAACAAGGAGAGATAAAAGGAGGAGCTGGTATACCGCACGGCCAATCCCATGAATAAGTCTATTCGACGAAACATGTCGGGGCGTGGCTATGCGGTAACCGTCTGACGGATTATTCGACGTCACAGGGTCGAACTGAGTAGCGAAGGATCAGTGAGCGGTAGCAGGAAGTTGGTGAGATCTCACTGTGATTACTGAGGGTCCGCCGCGACCTATACACTCGCTTTTCGGTGCATTGTGCTTTGGATTTGCAGTGGTATTTATATGCCTATTTAAGTTTTGTTTTAGGTAATTGCAATATTTGGAGTGTGTGTTTTGGTGTGTAATTAAACTGATTTTACGTTACTACACTATTTGGAGCTTTTTCTTATATTTGCATATGGAATAATCCCTTAAAACACCTGATTTGAGTCTGGAGGATCGTTTGCACAGCTTTGTGAGATTTCTGTACACGTTTTTATGCCAAACACGAGAGTGTGAGGCAACTTGCTTTGGTGAGTGTCCATCTGATGGGAGAGGGATCACGAAACACTGAACACGGTGTGTGGTGGAGGATTGGAAGAAGATTTTTTCTCACGCATTTGGATTGAATTTGTGTGGACTTTATTTTATTTTACTTGTGCACATTATTCACTTATGTCACAGGGTGTATATATATAATAATTTTTTGAACAGTAATTTTTTCCCTCGGTCCATTGAATACGGACATAGGGGGGGAGGATACTGCTCTTTAGCGCCGCTGTGTGGGGTCTTTTTGATTTTACACTGTTTTCTTCATAGTACAAATAGACAGCCCCATCATGCGAGTACAAATAGACAGCCCCATCATGCCAGTACAAATAGACAGCCCCATCATGCCAGTACAAATAGACAGCCCCATCATGCCAGTACAAATAGACAGCCCCATCATGCCAGTACAAATAGACAGCCCCATCATGCCAGTACAAATAGACAGCCCCATCATGCCAGTAATAATAGACAGCCCCATCATGCCAGTAATAATAGACAGCCCCATCATGCCAGTAATAATAGACAGCCCCATCATGCCAGTAATAATAGACAGCCCCATCATGCCAGTAATAATAGACAGCCGCAAACGCACTGGAACATGTTTTTTTTTCTCAGTGTGCTCACCTTGCTCCCTGTGTAGCAATCAGTGTCTCGGCCAGTGTTAGGAGAGAGGAGGCCGCCGGTGTTAGGAGAGAGAAGGAGGCTGCCGCCGCCGTCTCCTTCAGTGCAAGTGCAGCTATACCTCCAGCGCGGCCGGCCCACGAGGTGTCTGTCCAGCACCTGCACGTCACAGGAGCCTTCTCTCCCGCCTCCTTCTGCGCCTCGTAAAATGTGCTGGCGCCGGCCGTGCTTTAGGAATGCCGTATAGTGGGAGGTGAGCGGTCTGTGTTAACCCTGTCCAGATCGCGGTCGCCGCTTACTTCCCGCTGTGCGGTTCAGTCATCAAGAAGCCGCTCTTCTAAAAAAAATGCAGCCCAGGAGCCGCGACCCACCGGGCAAAAGCCCGGTGTGCCCTATGGCCAGTCCGGGCCTGAGCCCCAGCATCACAGGACAGAGTATATAGCCCCAGCATCACAGGACAGAGTATATAGCCCCAGCATCACAGGACAGAGTATATAGCCCCAGCATCACAGGACAGAGTATATAGCCCCAGCATCAGGATCCGCTGCTGCCGCTGACCACCTGGCGTTAAAAAAAATTAATAAGCGGGGTAAGGGGGAGGGCCCGCTGCTGACGCCGACCACCTAATGCTAAAAGTAAGTTGATAAGCTGGGGGGGGCTGCCGTTGACCACCCATAGAATAGTGTCAGCTCTCCCTTGGCATGTCATGTTCAGACTGGTTTGCTGTACATGCTGGAACTAATTGCCTTTCATGAAGTGTGACTCTGGATTTTTGCTGGGGTTGTAATGTGGTTAATGCTGATGTGTGGTACCATTTCTTGTAGCAGATGGTTATTGGTTCCCAGGCTCTGTGTCATTGAAATAGCAATTGTATGCTTACATACATAATAAGGGGGGGGGGTGCCACCAGTGGCGTAGCGTGGGTTGTCAGCGCCCAGGGCAAGGCAAGAAATTTGCGCCCCCTAACCTGCGGACTTTCCACTACACTACACACTGACCACTAACCCGCACACCACTACACTGCACACTGACCACTAACCCGCACACCACTACACTACACACTGACCACTAACCCGCACACCACTACACACTGACCACTACCCTGCACACCACTACACTGCACACTGACCCACCTGACCTACCTGACCATTACACTAACCCACCTGACACCTACACTAACCCACCCGACACCTACTTACTGCACTACTCACATTACACTGACCCACCTGACACCAACACTGACTATTACACTGACTGACACATACACTGTCCCCTGACACCAACACTGACTATTACATTGACTGACACATACACTGACCCCCGACACATACACTGACCCACCGACCTTACACCTACACTGAAATATGTAAAATGAGGTACAGCGCTAAATTAATAAATAAATGAATGTCAAGAGGTGTAATGTGAAGAATTGGTGAAAAGGAAAACTAATGCAGAGTCTCCAATTTCTTAAATTCATATGAGTCCAAGTAATTTTCAATTGAATGAAATTAAGACATAAAAATTAGTGAAGGAGGAAAAATATTGCACTGCGGGACAAAAGGACAGGTTGAAGTTGAAACACAAGTGGAGGCAGCTCCTCTAATAGGCCCTGAATATATACCTATATGAAGTAAGTGCGAGTAGAGGAAGAGGGCGCCAGCCTTCTGGAGGTAAAAGAACAAATATGCGTAGAGAAAAAACACCACAATAAAAAATGATTGGGGGGAAAAACAACTCACTTTAGGATGTGAAGAAGGTGCTTATCGTCTGGGGAGCAGTGGGTCTTGCTCGGGCTCTGTGGTGGAGGACAGTGCGGTGGCTACACTGGCGGATATGAGTGAGACAGATGCCTGTGGTGTGATGGTATGGAGTCTGCAAGAGGGATGTCCAGCTGCTCAGGTGGATATTGGCGACTGCCGATAAGATGTCGGCGGCTGCAGATGGAGTGTACCAGCGGCTCCATCCTTGGATACTGTCCCCATAGTATCCAAGGATGGAGCCGCTGTGTACACTCAATCTTCAGCTGTCAACATCCCAGGTGGGCATATTTATTGTTATGGGGCACACTGATGGGCACATTTTATGTTAAGGGACACGCTGATTGGCATTAAATGATCATTGGGGTTAAATGATTAATCCTACTATGAAATGCATCCCCTCAGGGCATTCGACATGCCAAATACCTCATCATTTAACCCCTTACATGCTGAAAGCCTGAGGGGATGCATTACATAGCAGGATTAACCATTTAACCCCTTACATGCTGAAAGCCCTGAGGGGATACATCATGAAGCTGAGCTCAGTAAATTATTAATCCGATCCGATTCCTGCAGGAGGGGGGGGCGGCTTGGAGGGGGCTTTTGGCATCAGGCATGTAATGTAACTGTCTGTACTTAGGCCCGCAGACATGCTGCATGTGTGGTGGCTGGCTGACTGACTGACTGACTGGCAATGCTGCTAACACTTGGCATGGCGGTGGCGTGACTCCGGTCTAACTGCTGCTGACCCGTGGCTGCTCCGAGTCCCATCTGAGATCTGAGATGTCTCCCTGCCTCCCTCAGACTCACCTCCTTTTTTTGTAGTTCAGATCGAGATCGGTAGGCCACAGTGCCGAGTTCCCAGTCCCAGATGAAGTCCACTGCCAGATCTGGCGCGGTCAGTAGGAGGGAGGGAGGGTGGAGAAGATAGCGGCAGCTTACAGAAGCGCGGGCGCCACCCGCATTCAAGGACTGGCCAGGCCCCCTGCAGCACATGACTACATATGGCGGTAGGGACACATTGGATGGAATTTTTACATAGTTGAGAAGAGTGACGCACTGGTGCGGGATTTCGCGCCCCCCCCCAATGTTGCGCCCGGTGCGGCGGCCCCCCTGCCCCCCCACGCTACGCCTCTGGGTGCCGCTGCTCCCGCGGGGGGGGGTGCCGCTGCTCCCGCCGGCGATGTAGCTTAAAAAACTAAAATAATAAGCGGGGTAGGGACGCTGCTCCCGCCGGCCACCATGTAGCTTAAAAAAAGTTATAATAAGCGGGGGGGGGGGGGGTTCCGCTGCTCCCGCCGGCCGTGTCATCTAAAAAAAAAGTAATCGGCGGGGGGGTGTTGGCTTTCCGCTGCTACCGCCGGCCAGGTGATGTTGAAAACATTACATTGCATTGCAATAGCCAGGCGAGCTTCCGCTTACCTCCTGGCGAGATCCTCTCAGGCTGCACGTTCAGCGGAGCTGCCGAGTGCCGACGTCACTTCCTGTACTTTGAGTGACGTCGGTACTAGAACACAAAGCACCGCCCATGTCCCAGGGCGGTGGATTTTAAAGCTACTGCAGTGGCAAGTCCATCGCACCGGAAGCTAGTGGCGCGCTCGAACGCGCCACAGAACGAGTTTTTGGCCGCAAATGAAGCGCCTCGTCTGCAATCACGTGATTGCATTGACGTGGCGTTTCCCATATAGCACTGCGCCCGGACACAGTGCACATAAGGACTTTTTATTTTATTTTTCTTAAAGGGACATTTTTTAATAATTTTTTTTTTTTTTAATCTTTTTTTTAAAATCTACTATTTTTTTGACTGCCTGGGGGGGGGGCGGCACCCGGGCGCCCCCTATGGTCGGGCCGCCACTGATTGAACATCACAAAGTGGTACATAATTGTGAAGTGAAAGGAAAATTATAAATGGTTTTCAATTTTTTTTACAAATAAATATGTGAAAAGTGTGGTGTGCATTTGTATTCAGCCCCCGGAGTCAATACTTTGAGAACCACCTGTCGATGCAATTACAGCTGCAAGTCTTTTTGGGGATGTCTCTACCAGCTTTGCACATCTAGAAAGTGACATTTTTGCCCATTCTCCTTTGCAAAATAGCTCAAGCTCTGTCAGATTGGATGGAGAGCATCTGTGAACAGCAATTTTCAAGTCTTCCCACAGATTCTCAATTGGATTTAGGTCTGGACTTTGACTCGGCCATTCTGATTCCGCGTACACACAATCGGACATTCCGACAACAAAAGCGTGGATTTTTTTCAGAAGGATGTTCGCTCAAACTTGTCTTGCATACACACGGTCACACAAACGAGCCGAGAAAAGTTCAATGATTCCGAGCATGCGTCAAATTGATTCCGAGCATGCGTAGGATTTTTGTGCGTCAGAATTGGCTACACACGATCGGAATTTCCGACCACAACTTTTGTTGTCGGAAAAATTGAGAACCAGCTCTCAAAATTTGTCCAATGGAGCATACACACGGTCGGAATATCCGACCAAAAGCTCACATCGAACATTTGTTGTTGGAAATTCCGATCGTGTGTACGTGGCATAACACATTTATATGCTCTGATCTAAACCAGTGTTTCTCAACCTTTTTTCCAGCAAGGCATCCTTTAAAATTATGAACAGTCTCAAGGCACCCCACTCTAAAATGTAAAAAGTGATTCTAATATTTTTACATACCGCAGCAACATCCACACGTAAGGCACCCAATGTTAGAGGTGGTTTATTCTTCACTTTTGCACACTGGTACTGACTAGTATTCCTAGGTTTCTCTTCTCCCTCAATTTCTCTCCATCAATCAGCTAATTTAACACCAGTACTGATAGAGAGAGGAACAGGAGGGTCAAACAAGGATGCTGTGGAGGCGACAGACATCCTCCTTATCAAGTGATGACATCATTGGTTTTTAGAATGCCAGTGTCTAGAAAGTCGTAATGGTGCATAATGAAAATCTGTGGCTTTGTGTAATTAAAAGGCAGGCTTCATCCACCTACTGGCTTGATACATTTCTAGGCATTTTGTCAAAGCACCCCTGAAGAAAACTCAAGGCACCCTGGTTGAAAAGGGTTGATCTAAACCATTCCATTTTAGCTCTGGCAGAATGTTTAGGGAGGTTGTCCTGCTGGAAGGTGAACCTCCGCCCCAGTCTCAAGTCTTTTGCAAACTCTAATGCCGCGTACACACAACCGTTTTTAATGACGAGAAAAATGTCATTTTTTTAAATGGTCATTAAAAATGATCGTGTGTGGGCTTTCCAGCAGTTTTACCGACGAGAAAAACGCCGAAAATCACGACGAGAAAAATTGGAACATGATATAATTTTTCACGTCATTTTTTACATCGTCGTTTTTCTCGTCATGAAAAACGGCCGCGTGTGGGCTTTAACGACGTGAAAAAAAATGTGCATGCTCAGAATCAACTATGAGACGGGAGCGCTCGTTCTGGTAAAACTAGCGTTCGTAATGGAGATAGCACATTCGTCACGCTGTAACGGACTGAAAAGCACGAGGCTGAAAAGCGCGAATCGTCGCTCAACAAACTTTACTAACATGAAGGGTGGCGCCATCTGAATGGAACTTCCCCTTTATAGTGCCGTCGCAAGGCAGGCTTGAGAGGAAACACGAAAAATCACGTCGAGAAAAATGCAGTTTTTTTGAATGACATTAAAAACGGTCGTGTGTACGTGGCATAATGCCGCGTACACACGACCGTTATTCATGTCATGGAAAAAACAATGTTTTTCTCGACGTGATTTTTCGTGTTTCCTCTCAAGCCTGCCTTGCATACACACGTTCGTGAAAAAAAATGCTCGAGCAAAGCGCGGTGAGGTACAACACGTACAACGGCACTATAAAGGGGAAGTTCCATTCAAATGGTGCCACCCTTTGGGACGCTTTTGCTGATCCTTGTGTTAATAAAGTTTGGTGAGAGACGATTCGTGCCTTTCAGTCCGTTACAGCGTGACGAATGTGCTATCACCATTATGAACGCTAGTTTTACCAGAACGAGCGCTCCCGTCTCATACTTAATTCTGAGCATGCGCATTTTTTTTCCCCTCGTAAAAGCATACACACAACCGTTTTTCACGACGTTAAAAAGAACGACGTGAAAAACGACGAGAAAAAATAGAGCAGGTTCTAATTTTTTTTTCGCCATTTTTCTCATCGAGAAAAATGCTCTGGAGCATACACACCACCGTTTTTAAAAATGTCATTTTTCTCGTCATGAAAAACGGTTGTGTGTACGCGTCATAACAGGTTTTCTTCCAAGATTGCCCTGTATTTGCCTCTATCCATCTTCCCATCAACTCTGACCAGCTTCCTTGTCCCTGCTGAAGAAAAGCATCCACACAACATGATGCTGCCACCACCATGTTTCATGGTGGGTATGGTGTGTTTTGGGAGATGTGCAGTGTTAGTTTTCCGCCACACATAGCGTTTTGCTTTTAGGCTAAAAATAGGATTTTTGTACTCACCGTAAAATCCGTTTCTCTGACGTCCATGGACCGACGCAGCTCTCATACTGATTACATGTGGGTATATGTCCCTGCTCGCAGGAGAAGACCTAGGCAGAATTTTAGAGGTTAAAACATTCTAGAACAAGCCAGAGCTGAACAGCTCCGCCCAGGGGGGCGGTCCCTCTGGACATTACCCTTCCACCTGCAGCTAACAGCCTCAGTTCGTAACAAAGCAGTACAAACTTAAAAGGAAGGGTGGGTGCTGCGTCGGTCCATGGACGTCAGAGAAACGGATTTTACGGTGAGTACAAAAATCCTATTTTCTCTTATCGTCCATGGACCGACGCAGCTCTTATAGTGATTACATGTGGGACGTCCCAAAGCAGTATAAGAAAGGGGTGGGAGCAAAAAAAGTAAGGAACAACCAAAACTTCACTCCAAACCAGCAGAGCCCCTCAACGGAGGAGTTGCAACATTAGACAGCGGCCTGCAACACTTTGCGGCCGAAGGAAGCATCCGAAGATGCAGCCACATCAACCTTGTAGAACTTTGAAAAGGTATGAACGGACGACAAGGTCGCCGCCTTGCACACTTGTGCAACTGACGCTTGATGTCGGAAAACCCAGGAAGCACCATTGCCCTGGTGGAATGCGCCGTAACCGGGAAGGGAGGCGCCCGCCCTATGAGAGCATAGGCTTGAAAGACGGTTTTGTCCGATCCACCTAGAAAATTGTGGCAGACAAAGCCGCTTGGCCCTGTTTCTGACCAGAGACAGTCAAACAGAGAGTAGACTTCGTAATAGAAGCAGTAGACAGGCACACCCGCAAGGCTCGTACCACATTCAAAGTGTGCCGCGCACACTCTCTGGGATGCGATGGGCGAGGACACTAGGACGGGAGGACAATGTCCTCATTTAGGTGAAAAGACGAGATCACCCTTGACAAAGAGAAAGTCGCGGATGCAACACCGCCTTATCCTTATGGATGACTAAATATGGCGACTTGCAGTACAAGGTCGCCAATTCAGATACTCGTCTAACAGAAGTGATCGCCACTAAAAAGGGCCACCCTCTGAGACAAAGTGAAGAGGGGAATATCCCTGATATTCTGAAAAGGAGGTTCCTGGAGAACCGAGAGTACCAATTCCAATCCCACGGGGGGAGAGGAGACTTGACAGGATGGAGCCCATGGCAAACCCCCTGCACAAGGGTGCCAACCAAGGAATGACCCACCAGTGGTCCCCGAAAGAAGACGACCAAGGCCAAAATCTGACCCTTAATGATACTCGAAGCGAGCCTTTGGGCCACTCCATGCTGTAGGAAACGCAGGATTTTTAGGGACGGAATACGTCCGAGGATGTCAGCCCAGCTCTTCGCACATGGCGATGTAAGCTTTCCAGGTACAGAGATAGTTCTGGAGGAAGACTTCCGCGTCCTTAATATGGACGAAATGACCGAGTCCGAGAGACCTCGGTCTCTCAACACCTGGCTTTTAACAGCCCTGCCTACAAGGCCAGAGACTGTAAAGGCAGGATGAAATATATGACTTTGAGACAGAAAGTCCTCCCTTATTGGTAACCATCAGGGAACGGCCGCGACGAGGCGTACCAGTGAAGCCGAGGTCAATCCGGAGCAATGAGGATCACCGGAATTCCCTCAGTCGCCACCCTGCGCAGCAGGCGAGGGAGAAACTGCCGCGGAGGATAAATGTATATCAGGTGATAATGACCCCATGGGCCACTGACGCCTCTGAGGCATCCGCCCAAGGATCCCTGGATCTGGCCACAAATCTCGACAACTTGCGATTGAGTCGAGAGGCCACCGGGTCCACCTCCGGCGTGCCCCACCGTTTGTGTGGCAATGAGTTGAAATACCTCCGGGTGCAAGGACCACTCTCCCTGGTCCAACGTCTGGCGACTCAAATAGTCCGCCAGTTCTATGCCCGGAATGTAAACGGCCGACAGAGCCGGCACGCTTCTTTTAGCCCACTTCGGGGGACCTCAGAAGCCGCAGCTGAGCTCCGAGTCCCCCCTTGATGGTTGACATACGCCACCACCGTGACTTTGTCCGACTGGATCGATCCTGCAATCTCTCAGACCACGAGGAGAGGCACAGTCTGATGGCCCGTATTTCCAGAACATTGTTCGGCAAACAGGCTTCGTCCGGAGTCCAAGCCCTTGGGCCAACAGGACTCCCCAGACTACACCCCAGCCCTTCAGGCTGGCGTCCGTAGTGAACACCGTCCATTGGACGGGGAGGAACGACTTTCCGGACCGAAGAGCCGGGGACGCAAACCACCATGTCAGAGACGCCCTGACCAGGTGGCTCACCTGGATCGGAAAATCCAAAGACAACGGGGATTTGTCCCAAGGGAACAAGATCTCCTTCTGCAATGCCCTGGTGTGTGACTGGGCATACAGAACGGCCTCGAAAAGAGGTCACCATGAGTCCCAGGACTCCCATGCAAAAACGGATTGACGACCATTTTTGGAATGTCAGCATCCGCACTGCAGACTGAAGCGTCAGTAGCTTCCCCGGAGGTAGGAATACCTTTGCCTCCAAGGAGTCCAGAATCAGATCGAGATACTTCAAATCTCGAGTCGGGACCCGGACTGACTCCTGAATGTTTAGGAGCCACCCGAAGTCCCTGAGGGTCTGACTGACAATAGTCACCCTGTCTTCTAATTCTGAGCCATTTCCTGCTCTGAGAAGAAGATCGTCCAATGCCTTGCTGTCTCAGTAAGCTAGAACCGGCACAAGCACCTTGGTGAACACCCTCGGTGCCGAGGCTAGGCCGAAGGACGAGCCACAAATTGATAGTGGACTTCGCCGTTCGCAAGCGCAGATCGGAACATGCAAGTAGGTGTCCTTGATGTCCAAGGTCGCCATAAAATCCCCTTGACGGAGTGTACTGACCACCGTGCGAATGGATTCCATGCGGAACTTTTGCACCATCACGAAGGCATTCAGGACCTGGAGGTCCAAGGTAGGCCGAACCCCGCCCCTTTTTTGGGACGACAAACGAATTCGGGTAGAATCCCTGAAACCTCTCCTGTGACGGAACCGGCACAATCACTCCGGACCTCAAACCTGGATAGGCCCCATAGGGCCGCCCTACGGGCAGGAAGGAGAGGAAGATTTGAGGGAAGAATCTGTCTGGTATTAGGAACGGAACCTATCCTGTAACCTGAGGTGATCACCTCGCACACCCACCGGTAGGAGATCCGGGAGGTCCATTGATCCGTGGACCTGCAAAGTCTTCCCCCCTACCCCAGAGTCAGGTGAGGGCAAGACTTCACGCGGAGGCGGGCTAGGGAGCCGGCTTGTTCGGCATACGCACTCAGGGGCGCACGGGTCCACCAGCCGTACCGCTGTCAGTCTGGGAGGGCCTCCCCGTTGACTAACGAAAAAAAAAACTTTTTGCTGGAAAGGAAGGACCCTGCTTACGGCGGCCTCCTTACCCTTGCTAGCTTGAGGAAGAACAGTGCTTTTACCTCCCGTGACATTCTTGATGATGTCATCCAGCGCAGAACCGAAAAGCCTACCACCTTTAAATGGTAAATCCTTCAGAGGCTTTTTAGAAGCTAGGTCAGCATTTCAACCAGATCAGACAACGCAATACCATCGTCAAGACAGAGGCCCTGAGTTATAAGGGGCCACGTCAAACGTGGCGTCACCACATAAACCCGGCCCTGCACCATCTGCGGGCCAGAGCAATAGTGTCTGGAAGAAGATCATGCTCCTGTACAGTTTGGTGCAAACATTTTTTGCCCATCCCGTAAGTGTTGGAGACACAAGGGTCGCCGCTACCACAAGCCGTAGGGCGGACCCCAACAAGGCAAACATGGCTCTACTCACCACTTCTGACCTCTTGTGAGTGGGGTCCTTAAATGCAGGAGTCCCCTCCACCGGGAGAATGGTGGTCTTGTTCAACCGGGCGACTGCAATGTTGACCATTGGGGGAGAAGCCCATGTTTTAAGTAGGGCATCTTCAAGGGGTATCTGATAGACAAACGCCACGGGACCATAAAAGTCTTCTGCGGCTTTTTCCCCGGACCTTATCAATGAGCTGGTCAAAGAAAGGAACATATGGAAAAAAAAAAAAAAAAACCTTTTTAGAAGGCCTGGCCCTAAGGAACCAGAGGAGACTGTCCACCTGAGGTTCTACATCCGCAGCATTTAGCTTGCGATTGTCCCTCACTGCATCAATGAGTTCACAAAACAAGCGCCCTGTCATTTACTGACACAGAACTGGAGTCTTCCTTGCCAGGAATGTCCTGTTCAAAACCATCAAATATATTCAGAGCTAGGGTCCTGAGCGGTAGTGGCTAGGCCCATATCTGAAACAGCGCACACACCCTTTTTTTTTTTTTGGTGGAAAAAAAGTGGGGAGCGGGGCGTTTTCGCTCCCTTGCGCTCACACACTGCTTCCTCCTGGTCAGATTAATGATTCTAGGACTGCCGACAACTGGTCCCTAAGGACCGCAGGTGCAGGAGCACTGCCAGTTGTCTCTAACAGTGTGAATAAACAGGTGAACCAGACTCCAATATTGCCACCCTCTGAGACCTTATTCACCATTACAGTGAATAATATAGCCCACCCACAGGCCGTGCTGGGGCTGAGGAGGGGATACCTGGAGTACTCACCACCCCTAGGGACCGCTCGGTACCGCTGTATGAGCTGCGCTGTAGCGCTGTATGAGTCGCGCTGTAGCGCTGTATGAGTCGCGCTGTAGTGCGGGTGCAGCCTGAGGTGAAGAATCTGTGAGGATGTGTGCATTTCGCGCCGTTCAGCAGCGCTGCTAGAGGACGAAAACGAAACTAAAAGTGCAGCGGCTACAAGAAAATGGCCGCCGGGCACCAGTATAACTGTGTATTGAGCCCCAGCAAAATGGCCGCGCCAATGGCGCACTTTTTTAAAAATAAAACACTGCGCCAATGGTGCACCGAAAAAAACACAGCCAGTCCCCCAGAACACTTCCCAAGCAAAATAACAGTCATGGAGCGGCCCCCCCCAGGGCAGAGTGACCCCCCAAGCATCCCCACACAGCACAACAGGGTGCAGAGAGCAGCATAACAGGGGGGAGACATGGAGAACCCCCCACACACAGAAACACAGCCAGCATGTACTCACCTTGCAGCAGGAGAGATTACTTACCCGTCCCGCAAGCACCTAGGAGAATACCCCCGGTGCCAATAGAGGGACCCACTGGCTTGTTTCAGACAGACCTATCACAGAGTCGTACTGCGTAGCTGTAGGCCCGGTCCACCGCGAAAGATACAGTAGGTACTGTTCGATCTTGAGAGGACCGCGGGAGCATGAAAGCAACCCGGTCACCCCTGGAGACATGGGGTATGTCGTGAACTGAGTCTCACGCACACAAGGCGAGGATCAGCACGCTTGATGGTCGGACAGGGAAGACTACGAGGATACCAGTGTACCCAACCTGTTGCCCAGCCGACAGTTGATTGAAGGTCTCAAAAATAAAATAATAAAATTCCCAAAGGAATAAAATTTAAAAGTAAAATCTTCCAGGAGACTGGCTCCTGAGAGAGCCATGTCTTCTCCTTCTGCTAGGCAGAAAAAAACTGAGGCTGTTAGCTGCAGGTGGAAGGGTAATGTCCGGAGGGACCACCCCCCTGGGCGGGGCTGTTCAGCTCTGGCTTGTTCTAGAATGTTTTAACCTCTAACATTCTGCCTAGGTCTTCTCCTGCGAGCAGGGACATATACCCACATGTAATCAGTATGAGAGCTGCGTCGGTCCATGGACGATAAGAGAAAACTTAAATTTTGGTCTCATCTGACCAGAGCACCTTCTTCCACATGTTTGCTGTGTCCCCCACATGGCTTCTCGCAAACTGCAAATGGGACTTTCTATGGCTTTCTTTCAACAATGGCTTTCTTCTTGCCACTCTTCCATAAAGGGCAGTTTTGTGCAGTGCACAACTTATATAAAAATACCGCTTTCGAAGCGATCGTTCGAAACGATAATCTGATCGTTAGTACAGAGCTTTGGATAGCCGATCATGACAATTCATCCAATATTATCCGATCGGACAAGCGCAAAAATTTTCCTTGTACGATACCAGATTGGATGATTTTCGTTTAATCAGCACGGTTGTCGTCCGAAAATACAATACAAACACACCACAACACATGACATCACTTCTATTTTTTTTTCTGTCGTATGAGAATTTTTGTGGCTTTAGTAACCTATTCAATTTCTACTTGCGACTAATAAGTGAAAAAAGTCGACCGATCTGTCATTCAATTTTCAGGTTCTGTGTACGGGGCATAATTGTTGTCCTGTGGACAGATTCTCCCACCTGAGCTGTGGATCTCTGCAGCTCCTCCAGAGATACCATGGACCTCTAGGCTGCTTCTCTGATTAATGCTGTGCTTGCCCGGGTCTGTCAGTTTAGGTGGACGGCCATGTCTTGGTAGGTTTGCAGTTGTGCCATACACTTTCCATTTTTGGATGATGGATTGAACAGAGTTCTGTGAGATGTTCAAAGCTTGGGATATTTTTTTATAACCTAACCCTGCTTTAAACTTCTCCACAACTTTATCCCTGACCTGTCTGGTGTGTTCCTCGGCCTTCATGATGCTGTTCTTTCATTAAAGTTTTTTTACAAACCTCTAAGCCCTCATTCAGACGAGGCGGATCCGTCTCTACGGAGTCCGCCAGCTCAGCGGGAGATCTCTCCGCGGATCTCCGCTGAGCCAGCGGATGACAGGTCCCTTTCTGCTCACTGAGCGGGGAGGGGCTTGTCCAGCGCCGCTGTCTCCTATGAAGAGATCAGAAGAAAACAGACAGCATGTCCATTTCCATCAGATCTCAACCGATCAGATCCGCCATGGACGGATGGGGACGTATCGTCATCCGTCTGATTTTAGCGGATCGGATGTCAGCGGACATGTCACCACTGACATCAGATGCTCCATAGAGAAGCATGGAGCGGCCGTTCAGATCCGCCGAAAAAACTGACAGGCGGACCTGAACGGTCCGATCGCGTGAAAGGGGCCTTAAGGACGTCACAGAACAGCTGTTTTTATACTGAGATTAAATTACACACAAGTGGACTCTATTTACTAATTAGGTGAATTCTGAAGGCAATTGGTTCCACTAGATTTTAGTTAGATCCCTTTCACACTGGGGAGCTTTGCAGGCGCTACAACGCTAAAAATAGCGCCTGCAAAGCGCCCTGAAAGAGCCGCTACTGTCTCTCCAATGTGAAAGCCCCAAGGGACGGTAAAAAAAGTCTGCTAGCAGCATCTTTGGAGCGGTGAGTATACCGCTCCTGCCCATTGAAATGGATGGGCACCGCGGCTATACCGCCGGCAAAGCGCTGCTGCAACGGCGCTGTGCGGGTGGTTTTAACCCTTTTTCCTATTTATCATTTTTCTTCCACTTCACAATTATGTGCCACTTTGTGTTGGTCTATCACATAAAATCCCAATAAAATACATTTATGTTTTTGGTTGTAACATGACAAAATGTGGACAAATTCAAGGGGTATGGATACCTTTTCAAGGCACTTTACCTCTCTTTATCATACCCAGGATGTCTACTAGACTCTTGTTTGGACAGATTTAAGTGAGTTATTCCTAAGAATTACAGGCCTACAATATAAAACAACATATTTCCATGCAAAACAATGTAACGCTTTGACATTCAAAAATCAGACATAATCATACCGCCAGGGAGGTTAAGGGCCGGATCGCACAGGAACGTGGTGTGCGCTACCGTGCGTATCCATTCAGTGCGATTTTCAGGTTATCCATTTGAAAGGAATGAAGTTGCGCTGGATTGCATATACACTACTTTGGAAAAAGTGCCATGCCAAATTACTGTGATACCATGCGATCTGGTCCCTGCAATGCTGCTAACAATGCATTAGCACCCGTAGCAGATCACAAAGGCAGTGCAGGAAATGCACATAGAACGGGCCTTTCCTGCACAGCACTCTGGTGTGAATTGACCCTGAGGCCTCGTACACACGACCGAGATTCTCGTTGAAAAAACGACATGTTTTTTTTCGACGAGATTCTTGGACAAGAAACTTGTCCCGGCCGAGTGTACACACGCTCGTTTCAAAGAACCCGCGGTTCTTTGAAAGGAGTGTACGCGGTGACGTCATCGACTACGTCGAGCATGCGCTCGTCACATTCGATTCCGTCGCCGCCATCTTGGTATACCCTACGTATGCCTAGGAAGCTACCGCGCATGCGTCGAATTCATTTCGAACATGCCCGGGCTTCCGGGCGGACAGGTAAGTGTACACACACTCACTTTTCTCGTCGAGAAACATGCCGAGGAGAATCTCGACGAGAAAATAGAGAGCAGGTTCTCTATTTTCTCGTCGAGGTTTCTTGTCGGTTTTCTCGACGAGAAACCCGATAGCAGCGTACACACGACCGATTTACTCGGCAAGACCTCTCTGCCAGCAAGTTTCTTGCTGGTTCTTGCCGAGAAAATTGGTCGTGTGTACGAGGCCTGAGGCTCCTTTCACACTTATACGACTTGTCTCACGATTTGTGATGGCAAAGTAGCATGACAAGTCGTTTCCCATAATTTCCAATGACAATCATTCATATTAGTACGACTTTAAGTCGTAACGACTTCAAAGTAGTCCCTGCACTACTTTGGTCCGATTTTGATACCACTTACCCAGGCATTCCCTGAAATCGCTGTGAAGTCACACTAGTGTGAAAGGGGCCTAAACGCGAACAGCAGCAGTGTCAGCCATTGGGTTGTACAGAGTACAAATCTGGCTGCAGCTGTTCACACACGTGTGTAGGGGGCCAGTTTCTCCACCGACAGATCCTCACCTGCAAACACCCATCTGAATGTGCCCTCTACACCAGTGGTCATCAACCCTGTCCTCAGGGCCCACTAACAGGCCAGATTTGATGTATTACCTTGGGGAGATGTAGACTAGAATACTGCACTGAGCAGCAAATGAGATCACCTGTGATGTATTTCAGTTATCTTGCAAACCTGACCTGTTAGTGGGCCCTGAGGACAGGGTTGATGACCACTGATCTACACCAGAGTAATGTTTATATTTTCCAAATAGTTATTCCAAAATATCTTCTATTATCTAAAATAATATTTTACGCCCAATTCATACTATGACGTGTGATGGCAGGTGTCGCGCTTTTGCGCGTTTACATGTGCTTCGTTTGTATTTTTATGCGACATACATGTAACATAGGGCAGTCTGTTCATGTCAATGGGCTGCCCTACAAGCGTCAAAGTAGCTCATGTGGCTTGTTGAGCATCTGCTTGCTATGTTTGAGGTGCTGATAACCATGAATGGCACTACAAAGACGACAGACTTATTTATTTTTTTTTGCACATTTCGCAAACACACAATTTTGTGTGAATGCAGCCTTACTTCCCCAGTCTGACACACCATTTCCATTCCATTCACACACAAACATATCAGACTGGACAATATTTATTAATAATGACAAGTATTGTGAATCTGGTTCCATAAGTTCTCTATCCCGCTCCCTCACAGCACACTGTATAATGGTGACTATCCCTCACAGCACGCTGTATAATGGTGAATATCCCTCCTGTATAATGGTGACTATCCCTCACAGCACACTGTATAATGGTGACTATCCCTCACAGCACACTGAATAATGGTGAATATACCTCACAGCACACTGTATAATGGCGAATATTCCTCACAGCACACTGTATAATGGTGACTATCCCTCACAGCACACTGTATAATGGTGAATATTCCTCACAGCACACTGTATAATGGTGAATATCCCTCACAGCACACTGTATAATGGTGACTATCCCTCACAGCACGCTGTATAATGGTGACTATCCCTCACAGCACGCTGTATAATGGTGACTATCCCTCACAGCACGTTGTATAATGGTGACTATCCCTCCTGTATAATGGTAACTATCCCTCCTTTATAATGGTGACTATCCCTCACAGCACACTGTATAATGGTGAATATTCCTCACAGCACACTGTATAATGGTGAATATCCCTCACAGCACACTGTATAATGGTGACGATCCCTCACAGCACGCTGTATAATTGTGAATATTCCTCACAGCACACTGTATAATGGTGACTATCCCTCACAGCACGCTGTATAATGGTGAATATCCCTCACAGCACACTGTATAATGGTGAATATCCCTCACAGCACACTGTATAATGGTGAATATTCCTCACAGCACACTGTATAATGGTGACTATCCCTCACAGCACACTGTATAATGGTGACTATCCCTCACAGCACGCTGTATAATGGTGAATATCCCTCACAGCACGCTGTATAATGGTGAATATCCCTCACAGCACGCTGTATAATGGTGAATATCCCTCACAGCACACTGTATAATGGTGAATATCCCTCACAGCACACTGTATAATGGTGAATATTCCTCACAGCACACTGTATAATGGTGACTATCCCTCAAAGCACGCTGTATAATGGTGACTATCCCTCACAGCACGCTGTATAATGGTGAATATTTCTCACAGCACACTGTATAATGGTGACTATCCCTCACAGCACGCTGTATATCCCTCACAGCACACTGTATTATGGTGACTATCCCTCCTGTATAATGGTAACTATCCCTCCTTTATAATGGTGACTATCCCTCACAGCACACTGTATAATGGTGAATATTCCTCACAGCACACTGTATAATGGTGAATATCCCTCACAGCACACCGTATTATGGTGACTATCCCTCACAGCACACTGTATAATTGTGAATATTCCTCACAGCACACTGTATAATGGTGACTATCCCTCACAGCACGCTGTATAATGGTGAATATCCCTCACAGCACACTGTATAATGGTGAATATCCCTCACAGCACACCGTATTATGGTGACTATCCCTCACAGCACGCTGTATAATTGTGAATATTCCTCCCAGCACACTGTATAATGGTGACTATCCCTCACAGCACGCTGTATAATGGTGAATATCCCTCACAGCACACTGTATAATGGTGAATATCCCTCACAGCACACTGTATAATGGTGACTATCCCTCACAGCACGCTGTATAATGGTGAATATCCCTCACAGCACACTGTATAATGGTGAATATCCCTCACAGCACACTGTATAATGGTGAATATCCCTCACAGCACACTGTATAATGGTGAATAGCCCTCATAGCACACTGTATAATGGTGAATATTCCTCACAGCACACTGTATAATGGTGAATATTCCTCACAGCACACTGTATAATGGTGAATATTCCTCACAGCACACTGTATAATGGTGACTTTCCCTCACAGCACGCTGTATAATGGTGACTATCCCTCACAGCACGCTGTATAATGGTGAATATTTCTCACAGCACATTGTATAATGGTGAATATTTCTCCCAGCACACTGTATAATGGTGAATATCCCTCACAGAACACTGTATAATGATTACTATCCCTCCTGTGCTGCCTCTTACCTTTTCCTCCAACTCTCTCTGCAACAAAGTTTTATGCCCAACAACAAACGTCGCAATCACTGTGTTCATCCGCGCCGATAAATAGTCCCCACTGTCTGAGGAGACAGAGCGGCCAGCGGGCTGAAAGCCTCCTCAGCTCGTCGTATTCGTTAAAAAATACTTCATGTAACGTCTCTTTCCTCAGTATTTGACAATATAAAGGAATAAAGAGCAAAAATGTGCCGTGCTGGCGGAGGGATACGGCGTGCAGCGCATGTAGTATTACCATGGAGATGGCTCGGCTTGTAGGGGCGGGGCTGGGAAGGAGCTGTACCTGTGTTATACAGGAGGAGTGACGGCCACTCTTATTGGTAGAACGGAAAGAAAACTTTGCTGTCAAGTTGTTGCTAGAATAACATCAGCAGCAGCCTGGAGGAGAAGAAGCTTAGGCAAAAGCTTATTGTTCCTTTTTGGAAAGAGTGGAGCAGGGATTAACCACTTAACCACTTAAGCCCCGGACCATTTGGTAGCTAGAGGACCAGAGGTGAATTCAGAATTTTGCACTGCGCTGCTTTAACTGTAAATTGTGCGGACATGCAATGTTGTACCCAAACAAAATTTGCGTCCTTTTCTTCCCACAAATAGAGCTTTCTTTTAATGGTATTTGATTGCCTCTGCGATTTTTATTTTTTGCGATATAAAAACGGAAAAAGACCGAAAATTTTGAAAAAAAATGATATTTTCTACTTTTTGTTATAAGAAAAATCGAATAAACTCAATTGTAGTCATACATTTAGGCCAAAATGTATTCAGCCACATGTTTTTAGTAAAAAAAATGTCAATGAGCGTATATTTATTGGTTTGCGCAAAAGTTATAGAGTTTACAAACTAGGGTACATTTTCTGAAATTTACACAGCTTTAAATTTATGACTGCCTATCTCATTTCTTGAGGTGCTAAAATGACAGGGCAGTACAAACCCCCCCCCCCAAATGACCCCATTTTGGAAAGTAGACACCCCAAGGAAATTGCTCAGAGGCATGTTGAGCCCATTGAATTTTTTATTTTTTTGTCCCAAGTGATTGAATAATGACTAAAAAAAAAAAAATTACAAAAAGTTGTCACTTAATGATATATTGCTCACACATGCCATGGTTATATGTGGAATTTCACCCCAAAATACATTTTGCTGCTTCTCCTGAGTACGGGGATACCACATGTGTGGGACTTTTTGGGAGCCTAGCCGCGTACGGGACCCCGGAAACCAAGCACCGCCTTCAGGATTTCTAAGGGTGCAAATTTTTGATTTCACTCCTCACTACCTATCACAGTTTCGAAGGCCATAAAATGCCAAAATAGCACAAAACCCCCCCCAAATGACCCCATTTTAGAAAGTAGACACCCCAAGGAAATTGCTGAGAGGCCTGTTGAGCCCATTGAATATATTTTTTTTTTGTCCCAAGTGATTGAATAATGACAAAAAAAAAAAAAATTACAAAAAGTTGTCACTAAATGATATATTGCTCACACATGCCATGGTTATATGTGGAATTACACCCCAAAATACATTTTTCTGCTTCTCCTGAGTACGGGGATACCATATGTGTGGGACTTTTTAGGAGCCTAGCCGCGTACGGGACCCCGAAAACCAAGCACCGCCTTCAGGATTTCTAGGCACAAATTTTTGATTTCACTCCTCACTACCTATCACAGTTTCGAAGGCCATAAAATGCCAAAATCGCACAAAACCCCCCCAAATGACCCCATTTTGGAATATAGACACCCCAAGCTATTTGCTGAGAGGAATGGCGAGTATTTTACAGCTCTCATTTGTTTTTGAAAATGAAGAAAGAAAATATATATATATATATTTTTTTTTTTTCAATTTTCAAAACTTTGTGACAAAAAGCGAGATCTGCAAAATACTCACAATACCTCTCAGCAAATAGCTTGGGGTGTCTACTTTCCAAAATGGGGTCATTTGGGGGGTTTTGTGCTATCTGGGCATTCCATGGCCTCCGAAACTGTGATAGGCAGTGAGAAGTGAAATCAAAAATTTACACCCTTAGAAAGCCTGAAGGCGGTGCTTGGTTTTTGGGGTCCCGTACGTGGCTAGGCTCCCAAAAAGTCTCACACATGTGGTATCCCCGTACTCAGGAGAAGCAACAGAATGTATTTTGGGGTGTAATTCCACATATGCCCATGGCATGTTTGAGCAATATATCATTTAGTGACAACTTTGTGCAAAAAAAAAAAAAAAATTGTCGTTTTTTCCGCAACTTGTGTCAACATATAAAATATTCCATGGACTCGACATGCCTCTCAGTATATAGCTTGGGGTGTCTACTTTCCAAAATGGGGTCATTTGGGGGGGTTTTGAACTGTTCTGGCATTTTATACACAACATTAGGAAGCTTACATCCACTCTTCTAACCACTTGAAGACAAAGCCCTTTTTGACACTTTTTGTTTACATGAAAACATTTTTTTTTTGCAAGAAAATTATGTTGAACCCCCAAACATTATATATATTTTTAAAGCAAAGGCCCTACAGATTAAAATGGTGGGTGTTGCATTTTTTTTTTCTACACAGTATTTGCGCAGCGATTTTTCAAACGCATTTTTTGGGTTAAAAAATACACTTTTTTTAATTTTAATGCACTAAAACACACTATATTGCCCAAATGTTTGATGAAATAAAAAAGATGATCTTAGGCCGAGTACATAGATACCAAACACGACATGCTTTAAAATTTCGCACAAACGCGCATTGGCGACAAACTACATACATTTTTAAAAGCCTTTAAAAGCCTTTACAGGTTACCCCAGTAGATTTACAGAGGAGGTCTACTGCTAAAATGATTGCCCTCGATCTGACCTTCGCGGTGATACCTCACATGCATGGTGCAATTGCTGTTTACATATGACGCCAGACCGACGCTTGCGTTCGCCATTGGGCAAGAGCAGGGCAGGACAGGGGTGCTTTTTTTTTTTCTTTTTTTTTTATTATTAATTTTGCTTTTTTATTTTATTTTTAAATTGTTCCTTCCAAGTATTTTTTTTTTTTTTATCATTTTTATTGTTATCTCAGGGAATGTAAATATCCCCTATGATAGCAATAGGTAGTGACAGGTACTCTTTTTTTGAAAAAACTGGGGTCTTCTAGACCCTAGATTTTTCCTCTGCCCTCAAAGCATCTGACCACACCAAGATCGGTGTGGTAAAATGCTTTCCCAATTTCCCAATGGCGTTTTTTATATCCGGGGTGGGGCATTCCCTCCCACTGCTTGTAAAAGCAGTCCAGAGGCTAATTAGCTGCTAGGATTGCTTTTACATGAAAGCCGGCCGCAGGCTGAAAAGAATGATACCAAGATGATACCTAAACCCGCAGGCATCATTCTGGTATAAACATTCAAAGTCCAGCAACATACCAGTACGTTGCTGGTCCTTGTTGGACATGTATTGTAATCTTTTTATTTCATGCAGCCAGTTGGCTAAACGAAAAAAGAGATTGATCGGTGGGTATGCCCACCATTAGAATACCGCCCTTCATCCACCCACTTCCAATGATGGGCATACACGCACCATTTATATATGCCGAAGCATGGGGGCATCCTCCCGCAAAAAAGTTATGCCGCACACACATGGTCGGACTTTTCCACGGGCAAGCCTCCGTCGGAATTTCGACCGTATGTACGCGGCATTAGGAGCAAAATCGCTCCTCCGCCCCTGCTGCCCCAATGCTTTGGCATATTTGCTTTTTTTTTTTAACTGTGGTGGTGAAATCACCTCCTACAGCACTGGAGTCGCAGGGATCAGGCCTGTCTCTGCGAACGCTGCAGTTATGTGTGTTTTTGTTTTGTAAGTGACAGTGATCGATCGATACTGCACTTGGGTGGCCTGGGCTGGACGGAGGGGCAAAACGCAGGTGCCAGCAGGTATCTGGGCTGATCCCGCTAACACTGCGTTTTTGGGAACCCTAAACTGCTGGGGACGCTAGTATAGATCAGATCAGATATTGATCTGTTCAGATACTATACCACTAAGGGGGGTGTATGCTTCACGCGTGGGTGTTAGCGTTACTGGCACTAACCTGACGCTGCCTGGGGTGTGACGCAGACCCTCTCTGACGCTAAAACCTAATTGATATCACCCACCGGGCGATCAGGGGGTTAAACCTTTATTGGGTTATATACACGGCGGGTGCCCTGACACTATAAAAAGCAAACTAACTAACCAGCGTCACCCGTAACACTTATATGGTGATCACTGGTGAAAGGGTTAACTAGGGGCAATCAGGGGGTTAAAACCTTTATTAGATAATATATGGGGGTACCTGACGCTATAAAAACCTGCGGCGAACCTAAAAAAAATTACCAGCTACCGATCTGCATCACCGACACTAAGACAGCGTTTAGAAAAACAATTGCTTAGCGACAGTGGTGATAGGGGGTGAAAGGGTTACCTGGGGGGCGATCAAGGGGGTTAAACCTTTATTAGATAATATATTGGGGTACCTGACGCTATAAAAACATGCGGCGAACCTAAAAAAAATTACTGGCTACGATCTGCATCACCGACACTAAGACAGCGTTTAGAAAAACAATTGCTTAGCGAGAGTGGTGATAGGGGGTGAAAGGGTTACCTGGGGGGCGATCAAGGGGGTTAAACCTTTATTAGATAATATATTGGGGTACCTGACGCTATAAAAACCTGCGGCGAACCTAAAAAAAATTACCGGCTACCGATCTGCATCACAGACACTAAGACAGCGTTTAGAAAAACGATTGCTTAGTGACAGTGGTGATAGGGGGTGAAAGGGTTACCTGGGGGGCGATCAAGGGGGTTAAACCTTTATTAGATAATATATTGGGGTACCTGACGCTATAAAAACCTGCGGCGAACCTAAAAAAAATTACTGGCTACGATCTGCATCACCGACACTAAGACAGCGTTTAGAAAAACAATTGCTTAGCGACAGTGGTGATAGGGGGTGAAAGGGTTACCTGGGGGGCGATCAAGGGGGTTAAACCTTTATTAGATAATATATTGGGGTACCTGACGCTATAAAAACCTGCGGCGAACCTAAAAAAAATTACCGGCTACCGATCTGCATCACAGACACTAAGACAGCGTTTAGAAAAACGTTTGCTTAGTGACAGTGGTGATAGGGGGTGAAAGGGTTACCTGGGGGGCGATCAAGGGGGTTAAACCTTCATTAGGTAATATATTGGGGTACCTGATGCTATAAAAACCTGCGGCGAACCTAAAAAAAATTACTGGCTGCCGATCGGCATCACTGACGCTAAGACAGCGATCAGAAAAATGATCGCTAAGCGACAGTGGTGATAGGCGGTGAAAGGGTTATCTGGGGGGTGATCAGGGGGTTAAACCTTTATTAGGGGGGGTTAGGGGGCTACACTGGACCTAAGACTAAACTTTGGTGACACTTTTACAGTCACAAATGTCACTGATTGCAGTGATCAGTAAATAAATGGTCACTGCAATCAGTGACACTGTGACTGGGGGCTGGGGGGGTGATCTGGGGGGTGATCTGGGGTGTCTGGGGGGGCCTGGGGGGGCGATTTATGTCCCTATGTGTCCTGGTGTCAGTGTAGTGTTGTGTGCACTGACCTGATATCTTCTCTTGTACGGCGCTCGGTATATGTGAGCGCCGCACCAGAGATGACATCACTTCCTCCTGCTCCCTCTGTCTGACACAGACAGAGGGGGCATTTCCATTCGCCGGGAGCGATCGCGAGGGGGTGGCCAGAAACGAATGGCTGCCCCCTCATCCTGGAACGCTCCCGGACACTTAGCCACCGCTCACTGTACAGAAGGGGGGTCCGATCGGACCCCCCAACTATACAAAGGCAATCACGTATGCTCTACGTGATTGTGCCTGTCGGTGCCATTTTGCCGACGTATATATACAGTGAGCGGTCGTTAAGTGGTTAAGGACCGAGCCTCTTTCTGAGATTTGGTGTTTACAAGTTAAAAATCGTTTTTTTTTTTTGCTAGAAAATTACTTAGAACCCCCAAACATTATATATATGTAGCGGGTATTTTAATTTTGTAAGGACTCTGGTGGTGTGAAGTTCCTTGGGGTCCTTGGGTGGCGCTGTTGCCTTGGGCTCGAGCTGAACACACACCGCGAACTGTGCCTTTTTGTCCTCCCCTGGAGCTGGTACAGCGGGGCGGGGAACCCGCTGTGGTGCAAAGGGAGAGGTCATAAAAGGGGCGGTGGCCCTGATTTTGGGGAGAGAGTCGGAGGACGTGGCCGCGCCCAGGCACCTTCAGCTTGGGTGCTGGCATTCCGGTGTTCCTGGCCTAGGCGCCCTTGGCCTAGCTGGAACAGAGATGGAGTCCATCTCAGGCACCTTTAGCCTGGGGTGAGGTACTGTGGCGGATGCCTGGGGCTCAGTACCTTCGACTGAGTTCCGCGAGGGTGGAGGAATTCGAGGGGGCCCTAACGCCTTGGGTGCCCGTGTCTGAGTTCGTGAGGACTGGTGCGCAGTAACTTCTCCGAAGAGTCCGGCGCAGCATCGCTGGTGACGGAGAGGTCTCCATTTCTCCCTTGGATGGATTTCTCCCTCTGACAGGGGCAAAGTGAGAGAAGGTAATTCACGTTCTATATTACCTAGTCAGTGGCAGTGACTATTCACCACTGGTGACAGCACAGTGGGCAGCAGCAAGAAGGGAAAGGATTGTGCCTAGATCTGTCCCCATTTTCTAAAGAAGAAAGATTGTTTTATTGCTTGGCAAGAAGAATAAAACTGAGTTGTACCTATTCACTGTGTGGAACTTGGGTTACTAAGCAAAGGAGTCAGGGACGAAGGACTGGACTTGGCTCTAGGACACCTACACAAAGGCCCAATCTTCTGGCCTTCACCTCTTAGTTACGGAGGACATGGGCCGTGGTGTGCATCATCTCTCTCTCCCAGGTACCCCTAGACAACAGCCATACAACCGATAAAGGAAGGGAGAGGGGTGAGGCCGCTATATATATATATATATATATATATATATATATATATATATATATATATATTCTAACACCCTAGAGAATAAAATGGCGGTCGTTGCAATACTTTCTGTCACACTGTATTTGCGCAGCGGTCTTACAAGCGCACTTTTTTGGGAAAAAATACACTTTTTTAAATAAAAAAATTAAACAACAGTAAAGTTAGCCCATTTTATTTTTATATTGTGAAAGATAATGTTACGCCGAGTAAATTAATACCCGCCATGTCATGCTTCAAAATTGTGCCCGCTCGTGGAGTGGCAACAAACTTTTACCCTTCAAAATCTCCATAGGCGATGTTTAAAAAATTCTACAGGTTGCATGTTTTGCGTTACAGAGGAGTTCTAGGGTAAGAATTATTGCTCTCGCTCTACCGATCGCGGCGATAACTCACATGTGTGGTCTGAACACCGTTGTGTCACTTTTATTCCTATTACAAGGAATGTAAACATCCCTTGTAATAGAAAAAAAGCATGACAGGACCTCCCAAATTTGACATCTGGGGTCAAAAAAACCTCAGATCTCATATTTACACTAAAATGCAATAAAAAAAAAATGTAATGTCATTTAAAAAAAAAAAAATGTCTCTTTAACGGCTTCAGCCCGGACCATTTTAGTGGTCAATGACCAGACCACTTTTTGTGATTCAGCACTGCGTCGCTTTAACTGACAATTGCGCGGTCGTGCGACGTGGCTCCCAAACAAAATTGACGTCCTTTTTTCCCACAAATAGAGCTTTCTTTTGGTGGTATTTGATCACCTCTGCGGTTTTTATTTTTTGCGCTATAAACAAAAATAGAGCGACAATTTTGAAAATAATGCAATATTTTTTACTTTTTGCTATAATAAATATCCCCAAAAAATATATAAAAAAACTTATTTTTTCCACAGTTTAGGCCGATACGTATTCTTCTACATATTTTTGGTAAAAAAAAATCGCAATAAGCGTTTATTGATTGGTTTGCGCAAAAGTTATAGCTTCAACAAAATATGGGATAGTTTTATGGCATTTTTATTAATATATTTTTTTTTACTAGTGTAGCGGGGTATCGCTTTAAATGAGTACAAAGACTACTATACACAGTGTGCAGCGGGGCACCCACAGTGCATTGCCCGGCGCAAGGTCTGCTGGGGAAGGACTATTTAAGGAAGGAGGAGCAACACGCGGGTTTCTTCGGACACTGCCCTCCTAGCAAGTGGAGCCTACGTTGGGGCCTGCTGTTTTGGACTAGGCCGGAGAGCCTGGGCCTAGGGGATCCGGAGAGCTTGCCGATCGTCACTGGAGAACCCAGAGTCGTCTCATCCATCAAATCTCCTTCGGATGGTCGAGAGGATCGGAGACTACGGGTATCGTGAGACTGTGTTCCGGGACACCAGCTACTGAAGTCGGTTGTACGGACTGGTCCGGTCGGGTGAGAGAGCATTTGCTCATTATACTTTGACTACCTTTTAGGCCCAGTATCCTTTGGTCAGGGTCCACCATTAGAGGAGTGTTATACTGCACCCCAGAGAGACAGTGTGTTGTGCAGCCGGAGTTAAGTTGTCTTATTGCTTGATGAGTACCTAACAGTTTAACACCATTGGATTACAAATAACCTACAAAGTGCACCACCATTGCTAGCGAAGAACCTTCTCAATGAACTAACTGTGTGTGAATTAGTCAGGTATAGGGATGAGCTCGGTGTTCGAGTCGAACATACGTTCGACTCGAACATCGGCTGTTCGATCGTTCGACGAAGATCGAACGATTTGGGCCGTTCGCGCCTAATTCGAGTGACGCGAACGGCCCACAATGCACTACGCCATCGCAGTGTCATCCAGGCGCTGTGATTGGCCAAGCATGCACTGTGACCCCGCATGCTTGGCCAATCACAGCGCCGGCAGCGAGGAGAGCAATGATTGGCCACAGGCAGGATGCCTGTGGCCAATTATTGCTGAGGGTGTTTAGTACACGCCCCACACTATAAAAGGCCGCCAGCACGGCGGCCTAGTGTAGTGTGTTCTGGAGCAGGGAAAGAGAAGCATAGGCAGGGACAGTGACATTTTTTTTTCTTGCTTAACCTGGATTCCTTTAGTTTAGGGAAAGAGAAGGATAGGTAGGGAGAGTGTCAGTGTGTTTTACTGTGCTAATCCTTGTTTGTAGGGACAGGGAAGGACAGTGAGGGAAATTCTCCTTGTGCTATACTGTGCTAAAGCATTGATCATCAACCATCTTTAAAAAAACATTTTTTATAGGGACAGAAAACTATAGGTAGGGAGAGTGTCAGTGTGTTTTACTGTGCTAATCCTTGTTTGTAGGGACAGGGAAGGACAGTGAGGGAAATTCTCCTTGTGCTATAGTGTGCTAAAGCATTGATCATCAACCATCTTTAAAAAAAAAATTTTTATAGGGACAGAAAACTATAGGTAGGGAGAGTGTCAGTGTGTTTTACTGTGCTAATCCTTGTTTGTAGGGACAGGGAAGGACAGTGAGGGAAATTCTCCTTGTGCTATAGTGTGCTAAAGCATTGATCATCAACCATCTTTAAAAAAACATTTTTTATAGGGACAGAAAACTATAGGTAGGGAGAGTGTCAGTGTGTTTTACTGTGCTAATCCTTGTTTGTAGGGACAGGGAAGGACAGTGAGGGAAATTCTCCTTGTGCTATAGTGTGCTAAAGCATTGATCATCAACCATCTTTAAAAAAACATTTTTTATAGGGACAGAAAACTATAGGTAGGGAGAGTGTCAGTGTGTTTTACTGTGCTAATCCTTGTTTGTAGGGACAGGGAAGGACAGTGAGGGAAATTCTCCTTGTGCTATAGTGTGCTAAAGCATTGATCATCAACCATCTTTAAAAAAACATTTTTTATAGGGACAGAAAACTATAGGTAGGGAGAGTGTCAGTGTGTTTTACTGTGCTAATCCTTGTTTGTAGGGACAGGGAAGGACAGTGAGGGAAATTCTCCTTGTGCTATACTGTGCTAAAGCATTGATCATCAACCATCTTTAAAAAAATAATTTTTATAGGGACAGAAAACTATAGGTAGGGAGAGTGTCAGTGTGTTTTACTGTGCTAATCCTTGTTTGTAGGGACAGGGAAGGACAGTGAGGGAAATTCTCCTTGTGCTATAGTGTGCTAAAGCATTGATCATCAACCATCTTTAAAAAAACATTTTTTATAGGGACAGAAAACTATAGGTAGGGAGAGTGTCAGTGTGTTTTACTGTGCTAATCCTTGTTTGTAGGGACAGGGAAGGACAGTGAGGGAAATTCTCCTTGTGCTATAGTGTGCTAAAGCATTGATCGTCAACCATCTTTAAAAAAATATTTTTTATAGGGACAGAAAACTATAGGTAGGGAGAGTGTCAGTGTGTTTTACTGTGCTAATCCTTGTTTGTAGGGACAGGGAAGGACAGTGAGGGAAATTCTCCTTGTGCTATACTGTGCTAAAGCATTGATCATCAACCATCTTTAAAAAAAAAATTTATAGGGACAGAAAACTATAGGTAGGGAGAGTGTCAGTGTGTTTTACTGTGCTAATCCTTGTTTGTAGGGACAGGGAAGGACAGTGAGGGAAATTCTCCTTGTGCTATACTGTGCTAAAGCATTGATCATCAACCATCTTTAAAAAAACATTTTTTATAGGGACAGAAAACTATAGGTAGGGAGAGTGTCAGTGTGTTTTACTGTGCTAATCCTTGTTTGTAGGGACAGGGAAGGACAGTGAGGGAAATTCTCCTTGTGCTATAGTGTGCTAAAGCATTGATCATCAACCATCTTTAAAAAAATATTTTTTATAGGGACAGAAAACTATAGGTAGGGAGAGTGTCAGTGTGTTTTACTGTGCTAATCCTTGTTTGTAGGGACAGGGAAGGACAGTGAGGGAAATTCTCCTTGTGCTATAGTGTGCTAAAGCATTGATCATCAACCATCTTTAAAAAAACATTTTTTATAGGGACAGAAAACTATAGGTAGGGAGAGTGTCAGTGTGTTTTACTGTGCTAATCCTTGTTTGTAGGGACAGGGAAGGACAGTGAGGGAAATTCTCCTTGTGCTATAGTGTGCTAAAGCATTGATCATCAACCATCTTTAAAAAAACATTTTTTATAGGGACAGAAAACTATAGGTAGGGAGAGTGTCAGTGTGTTTTACTGTGCTAATCCTTGTTTGTAGGGACAGGGAAGGACAGTGAGGGAAATTCTCCTTGTGCTATAGTGTGCTAAAGCATTGATCATCAACCATCTTTAAAAAAAAATTTTTTATAGGGACAGAAAACTATAGGTAGGGAGAGTGTCAGTGTGTTTTACTGTGCTAATCCTTGTTTGTAGGGACAGGGAAGGACAGTGAGGGAAATTCTCCTTGTGCTATAGTGTGCTAAAGCATTGATCATCAACCATCTTTAAAAAAACATTTTTTATAGGGACAGAAAACTATAGGTAGGGAGAGTGTCAGTGTGTTTTACTGTGCTAATCCTTGTTTGTAGGGACAGGGAAGGACAGTGAGGGAAATTCTCCTTGTGCTATAGTGTGCTAAAGCATTGATCATCAACCATCTTTAAAAAAACTTTTTTTATAGGGACAGAAAACTATAGGTAGGGAGAGTGTCAGTGTGTTTTACTGTGCTAATCCTTGTTTGTAGGGACAGGGAAGGACAGTGAGGGAAATTCTCCTTGTGCTATAGTGTGCTAAAGCATTGATCATCAACCATCTTTAAAAAAACATTTTTTATAGGGACAGAAAACTATAGGTAGGGAGAGTGTCAGTGTGTTTTACTGTGCTAATCCTTGTTTGTAGGGACAGGGAAGGACAGTGAGGGAAATTCTCCTTGTGCTATAGTGTGCTAAAGCATTGATCATCAACCATCTTTAAAAAAACATTTTTTATAGGGACAGAAAACTATAGGTAGGGAGAGTGTCAGTGTGTTTTACTGTGCTAATCCTTGTTTGTAGGGACAGGGAAGGACAGTGAGGGAAATTCTCCTTGTGCTATAGTGTGCTAAAGCATTGATCATCAACCATCTTTAAAAAAACATTTTTTATAGGGACAGAAAACTATAGGTAGGGAGAGTGTCAGTGTGTTTTACTGTGCTAATCCTTGTTTGTAGGGACAGGGAAGGACAGTGAGGGAAATTCTCCTTGTGCTATAGTGTGCTAAAGCATTGATCATCAACCATCTTTAAAAAAACATTTTTTATAGGGACAGAAAACTATAGGTAGGGAGAGTGTCAGTGTGTTTTACTGTGCTAATCCTTGTTTGTAGGGACAGGGAAGGACAGTGAGGGAAATTCTCCTTGTGCTATACTGTGCTAAAGCATTGATCATCAACCATCTTTAAAAAAAATTTTTTTATAGGGACAGAAAACTATAGGTAGGGAGAGTGTCAGTGTGTTTTACTGTGCTAATCCTTGTTTGTAGGGACAGGGAAGGACAGTGAGGGAAATTCTCCTTGTGCTATAGTGTGCTAAAGCATTGATCATCAACCATCTTTAAAAAAAACATTTTTTATAGGGACAGAAAACTATAGGTAGGGAGAGTGTCAGTGTGTTTTACTGTGCTAATCCTTGTTTGTAGGGACAGGGAAGGACAGTGAGGGAAATTCTCCTTGTGCTATAGTGTGCTAAAGCATTGATCATCAACCATCTTTAAAAAAACATTTTTTATAGGGACAGAAAACTATAGGTAGGGAGAGTGTCAGTGTGTTTTACTGTGCTAATCCTTGTTTGTAGGGACAGGGAAGGACAGTGAGGGAAATTCTCCTTGTGCTATAGTGTGCTAAAGCATTGATCATCAACCATCTTTAAAAAAACATTTTTTATAGGGACAGAAAACTATAGGTAGGGAGAGTGTCAGTGTGTTTTACTGTGCTAATCCTTGTTTGTAGGGACAGGGAAGGACAGTGAGGGAAATTCTCCTTGTGCTATAGTGTGCTAAAGCATTGATCATCAACCATCTTTAAAAAAACATTTTTTATAGGGACAGAAAACTATAGGTAGGGAGAGTGTCAGTGTGTTTTACTGTGCTAATCCTTGTTTGTAGGGACAGGGAAGGACAGTGAGGGAAATTCTCCTTGTGCTATACTGTGCTAAAGCATTGATCATCAACCATCTTTAAAAAAAATTTTTTATAGGGACAGAAAACTATAGGTAGGGAGAGTGTCAGTGTGTTTTACTGTGCTAATCCTTGTTTGTAGGGACAGGGAAGGACAGTGAGGGAAATTCTCCTTGTGCTATAGTGTGCTAAAGCATTGATCATCAACCATCTTTAAAAAAACATTTTTTATAGGGACAGAAAACTATAGGTAGGGAGAGTGTCAGTGTGTTTTACTGTGATAATCCTTGTTTGTAGGGACAGGGAAGGACAGTGAGGGAAATTCTCCTTGTGCTATAGTGTGCTAAAGCATTGATCATCAACCATCTTTAAAAAAAATTTTTTTATAGGGACAGAAAACTATAGGTAGGGAGAGTGTCAGTGTGTTTTACTGTGCTAATCCTTGTTTGTAGGGACAGGGAAGGACAGTGAGGGAAATTCTCCTTGTGCTATACTGTGCTAAAGCATTGATCATCAACCATCTTTAAAAAAAAATTTTTTATAGGGACAGAAAACTATAGGTAGGGAGAGTGTCAGTGTGTTTTACTGTGCTAATCCTTGTTTGTAGGGACAGGGAAGGACAGTGAGGGAAATTCTCCTTGTGCTATACTGTGCTAAAGCATTGATCATCAACCATCTTTAAAAAAACATTTTTTATAGGGACAGAAAACTATAGGTAGGGAGAGTGTCAGTGTGTTTTACTGTGCTAATCCTTGTTTGTAGGGACAGGGAAGGACAGTGAGGGAAATTCTCCTTGTGCTATAGTGTGCTAAAGCATTGATCATCAACCATCTTTAAAAAAAAATTTTTTATAGGGACAGAAAACTATAGGTAGGGAGAGTGTCAGTGTGTTTTACTGTGCTAATCCTTGTTTGTAGGGACAGGGAAGGACAGTGAGGGAAATTCTCCTTGTGCTATAGTGTGCTAAAGCATTGATCATCAACCATCTTTAAAAAAACATTTTTTATAGGGACAGAAAACTATAGGTAGGGAGAGTGTCAGTGTGTTTTACTGTGCTAATCCTTGTTTGTAGGGACAGGGAAGGACAGTGAGGGAAATTCTCCTTGTGCTATAGTGTGCTAAAGCATTGATCATCAACCATCTTTAAAAAAACATTTTTTATAGGGACAGAAAACTATAGGTAGGGAGAGTGTCAGTGTGTTTTACTGTGCTAATCCTTGTTTGTAGGGACAGGGAAGGACAGTGAGGGAAATTCTCCTTGTGCTATAGTGTGCTAAAGCATTGATCATCAACCATCTTTAAAAAAACATTTTTTATAGGGACAGAAAACTATAGGTAGGGAGAGTGTCAGTGTGTTTTACTGTGCTAATCCTTGTTTGTAGGGACAGGGAAGGACAGTGAGGGAAATTCTCCTTGTGCTATACTGTGCTAAAGCATTGATCATCAACCATCTTTAAAAAAACATTTTTTATAGGGACAGAAAACTATAGGTAGGGAGAGTGTCAGTGTGTTTTACTGTGCTAATCCTTGTTTGTAGGGACAGGGAAGGACAGTGAGGGAAATTCTCCTTGTGCTATAGTGTGCTAAAGCATTGATCATCAACCATCTTTAAAAAAAAAAATTTTATAGGGACAGAAAACTATAGGTAGGGAGAGTGTCAGTGTGTTTTACTGTGCTAATCCTTGTTTGTAGGGACAGGGAAGGACAGTGAGGGAAATTCTCCTTGTGCTATAGTGTGCTAAAGCATTGATCATCAACCATCTTTAAAAAAACATTTTTTATAGGGACAGAAAACTATAGGTAGGGAGAGTGTCAGTGTGTTTTACTGTGCTAATCCTTGTTTGTAGGGACAGGGAAGGACAGTGAGGGAAATTCTCCTTGTGCTATAGTGTGCTAAAGCATTGATCATCAACCATCTTTAAAAAAACTTTTTTTATAGGGACAGAAAACTATAGGTAGGGAGAGTGTCAGTGTGTTTTACTGTGCTAATCCTTGTTTGTAGGGACAGGGAAGGACAGTGAGGGAAATTCTCCTTGTGCTATAGTGTGCTAAAGCATTGATCATCAACCATCTTTAAAAAAACATTTTTTATAGGGACAGAAAACTATAGGTAGGGAGAGTGTCAGTGTGTTTTACTGTGCTAATCCTTGTTTGTAGGGACAGGGAAGGACAGTGAGGGAAATTCTTCTTGTGCTATAGTGTGCTAAAGCATTGATCATCAACCATCTTTAAAAAAACATTTTTTATAGGGACAGAAAACTATAGGTAGGGAGAGTGTCAGTGTGTTTTACTGTGCTAATCCTTGTTTGTAGGGACAGGGAAGGACAGTGAGGGAAATTCTCCTTGTGCTATAGTGTGCTAAAGCATTGATCATCAACCATCTTTAAAAAAACATTTTTTATAGGGACAGAAAACTATAGGTAGGGAGAGTGTCAGTGTGTTTTACTGTGCTAATCCTTGTTTGTAGGGACAGGGAAGGACAGTGAGGGAAATTCTCCTTGTGCTATAGTGTGCTAAAGCATTGATCATCAACCATCTTTAAAAAAACATTTTTTATAGGGACAGAAAACTATAGGTAGGGAGAGTGTCAGTGTGTTTTACTGTGCTAATCCTTGTTTGTAGGGACAGGGAAGGACAGTGAGGGAAATTCTCCTTGTGCTATACTGTGCTAAAGCATTGATCATCAACCATCTTTAAAAAAAAATTTTTTATAGGGACAGAAAACTATAGGTAGGGAGAGTGTCAGTGTGTTTTACTGTGCTAATCCTTGTTTGTAGGGACAGGGAAGGACAGTGAGGGAAATTCTCCTTGTGCTATAGTGTGCTAAAGCATTGATCATCAACCATCTTTAAAAAAACATTTTTTATAGGGACAGAAAACTATAGGTAGGGAGAGTGTCAGTGTGTTTTACTGTGCTAATCCTTGTTTGTAGGGACAGGGAAGGACAGTGAGGGAAATTCTCCTTGTGCTATAGTGTGCTAAAGCATTGATCATCAACCATCTTTAAAAAAACATTTCCTGGTGCCTTCCATGGCAGCATACTAATGGTTGATGGCTCCGCCCCCGGTCAACCCCCAGGACCACGTAACTCTATAAAAGAAAGAGTTACTCCCCCCTTCAGACATTCTTTTTCCTGTCCTCAATCCCTACAGGATCACTATTCAGCCTTACCTCACCGTCTCATGGTGCTACCGTTGCAGGTTCATGCTCTCCTGCAGTACGGAGTCCCGCATCTTGGGCTGCTAAATGCGCCATATAAGTGTGGGAGCCCCTTTTTCTGTGGATCTTTTTTTGGGCATGAAGGGCACACAGGAGCATACTTTCTCCTCAGCGGCAGTTACAATCCTCGGGTCACACATTGCTTTACCCGGGTAATGATCTCTTTAAGCAGCTTAGCACTGCTGCATTTAAATGTCTGCTTTCTGCAAATGCCTATGGCTAGTGTGGACGCTTCGCGCGCCCCACACAACCTAGCTTTACTCGTCCGGGGGGCGGAGTCACGGCATGACGCAATCGCGCATGCGCAATAGCCGGAGGAAGTCGCGCGGCGGCCATCTTGGTACACCCAAGCAAAAAATCCTATTTAAACAGCCTGGGACCACAAACAAATGGCAGATTGTCAGAAAATACACCTTGCTGTGAGTATTAACTATTCTACATGCCAGATGGAACCCAGCCAAGGTAATTACCTGTGTGTTAATGCTAAAATGTTATTTTGCAGCGTAATGATGGTAAACATATAAATGTACATTCGCTGACATTGCACGGTGCTGTATTGACTAGCTAAAAAATTTTACACAGCTGCCCCAGTATTGCCGCATCAAAAAGATCCTCAACATACCACTAGGTAAGGGCTGCAACGTTAGGTAAGTTGTTTCCATTCAAAGAGCACTACTACTTTAGAGGATATATAGAAACACCAGTTGTTTTGTTTCTTTATAGCCCACGCCGTGAAGCAGCCCGCACTTCTTCTCATCGAAGTTCTCGTGACGGACGTTCGGGGGGACATAGAAGCTCGGGTCGCTCACCCTCAACCCATGCTTCCCGTAGTGACCGAAGGTCACCCCGCCACTCCTCAAGTAGACACGACTCCCAGCGCAAGTCTTTGCAACCAGGGAGGAAGGATTGCTGGGTATGCGGCAAGCAAGCCTTACCAGACAAGCTAGCCTGTGGCCAGTGTTTTTTGGAGGCTACGGTCGACAGACAAGGGTCCATAGGCTCAATCAAAGAATTAGTCAAGGACACCATCAGGGAATTGGCCTCATCCCAGGATCAATCCACCCCACTTGTTGAACAAAGGGTAGCGGAGACAGCTAGTCTCCAGCCTGATTCTGAGCTCAATTCGGAAGATGACGGAAATATACCAGAAGAGGGCACATCGACCTTCGACTTTGGGTTAATTGAACCCTTTATTGGTGCAGTTAAGGATGCAATTCAGTGGGAGGAAGATCCTGAACCTCCACATAAAGCAGGAAAATACTTCCCACATTTGGCCAGGAAGAAATCAGCCTTTCCCCTAATAGAGGAGATTAAGGGGGTGGTATTGGAGGAGTGGAAGAAGGTAGATAAACGACCCTTTGCCTTCAACCGCTTTTCCAAACTCTACCCACTAACGGAAGGAGATGCTCAGATTTTTGATGCCGTCCCGTCAGTAGATGCATCTGTCATGCGACTGGCTAGGAATACAACACTACCTTTAGAAGACGCAGTCTCCTTTAGAGACGTCCTAGACCGCAGAATAGACGCCGATCTGAAAAAAGTATACCAAGCATCGGGGGGAGCCTGCAAACCGGCGGTGGCCCTATCCTCAATCTCCAAAGCCACCAGAGTGTGGACAGATAATATTGAATTGGCCCTCAGACGTGGCCTAGATACTGAAGAAATCATTAAAGCTCTAGATGAATTGAAGCTGACCTCTGATTTCATGGCGGAAGCAGCCATAGACGTTCTAAGATGCTCCTCCAGAGCAATGCTTTACTCTATCACAGCCAGGAGAGCGTTATGGCTTAAGCCATGGTCAGCAGACCCGTCGTCAAAACAGTCATGGTGTCGCATCCCGTATGACGGGAAGTCCTTATTTGGAGATAAAATGGATATGGCAATATCCAGAGTCACAGGCGGGAAAAGCGGTCTTATTCCCCAGGATAGGAGCAGAAGGAGGAAGTTTACTCCGCAGGCAAATTTCCAACAGAGATCAAGAGACTCCAGGGCTTATCGCCCGGGTAAACAATACAGAAGGGACTGGAAAGGCTCACAGGCCTCTTTCCTCAAACTAAAGTCAAAGGCCCCTACACTGGCGATAGAAAACCAGAAGTCCTTTTGACACGCCCTCCACCCAAGCCGGGCCAGTGGGAGCAAGACTCAGATCCTTTGCCCGGGTTTGGGTGGAAAATTGTACAGACCAGTGGGCGGTATCCACAGTCCTTCAGGGACATTTCTGGAAATTCAGATGCCGCCCTCCATCCTTCTCCTACCAATCAACCAAGATACCAGCCGGAAAACAAAAGAGGGAAACACTTGTCCAATACGTGCAAATACTTCTATCTCAACGGGCAATCCTACCGGTTCCGGAATCGGAAAAGCACTTAGGGTTCTATTCCCCAGTCTTCTTGGTCCCCAAAAAAACGGGGGGCTGGAGACCGGTTTTAGACCTGAAAAGGCTAAACAGGTACCTTTATGTAGAACACTTCAAGATGGAGTCTCTGAACACGGTAATCCTTTCAGTACAGCCAGGGGACTGGATGGTGTCTGTAGACCTCCAGGACGCATATCTGCACATCCCCATCCACTACAACTTTCAACATTTTCTACGGTTTCAAATAGGCAACCTACATTTTCAGTTCCAGTGTCTCCCCTTCGGGATTTCATCAGCACCCAGAACCTTCACCAAAGTTCTGGTAGCCATCTTAGCCCCCCTTCGGGAGAAGGGCATACGAGTCCTACACTATCTGGACGACATATTAATTCTGTCTCAGCACAGAGAAGTTCTACAGTCGCACCTGCAGATGGTCTTGAACACCTTGACACAATTCGGATGGCTAATCAACCACTCGAAGAGTCAGTTTGTACCTACACAAAAAATGATATACCTAGGTGCCTTATTCAACACACCGAGGAAGTCAGTGTCCTTTCCACCAGCCAAAATTCCGGTGTTGGTGCAGAAGGTGAAGCATGCATTGGGGAGTCACGCTATGCCAGCGTCAGATTGCCTGAGCCTTCTAGGGTCCCTCTCGGCCTGCATACCGATGGTAAAATGGGCCAGAAGCCACTTACGGGGTTTTCAACAAGGTTTTCTGAAGCAGTGGAGGAGAAAGCGTCTCGGTCAGAGGATAGCCATCACTCCCTCGATGAAGTCCAGCCTCTGGTGGTGGACGAGGTCTCCGAATCTACTAGCCGCTTGTCCTCTCGGCCCAATCTCATGGACCATTATCACATCAGACGCAAGCCAGCTGGGTTGGGGGGCACACCTCCAAGATCAGCTGGTTCAGGGCAGATGGAGGTTCAATGCGGAAGGGATGGTATCCAACATCCTGGAACTAAGGGCAGCATGGATGGCAATCCTGCATTTGGCTCCTCTCCTCAAGGGAAAATCCGTGCTATTACAAATGGACAACAGAGCGGCAGTAGCCTATATCCAAAATCAAGGGGGAACACACAGCAATACACTAGCCAGCGAAGCAGCCCCAATTATTGCATGGGCCGAGAAGAATTTATTAGATCTCCAGGCTACCTACATTCCAGCCCCCGAGAATCAGCTGGCAGATCATCTCTCGAGATCCTTCACATCCAACAACGAATGGTCGTTGGACCCACAGGTTTTCAGCTGGATATGCCAACAGTTGGGGCATCCCCAGATAGATCTCTTTGCGTCTCCGCACAACGCGAAAGCACCTCTCTTCTTCACGAGGTCACCATCTCCGATGTCGACAGGGGCGGATGCTCTAGTCCAACCATGGGAATTCCAGATAGGCTACGCCTTCCCTCCGACACCCTTAATCCTCAGGTTTCTCCAGCGACTGACTCTAGAGAGGGTCACCATCCTGGCGGTTGTTCCTTACTGGCCGAGAAGACCGTGGTTTCCGCTCTTAGTAGAGATGGCCCTGGGCAACCCATTACCCCTCCCACCCACGAGCAAGCTGCTATCTCAAGGCGCTTTTCTACACCCGCACCCAGAGATCCTAGACTTGAGGGCCTGGAAGTTGAAAGGAGGAGGTTGGGCGACCTAGGTTGCTCTCGGGACGTGGTACAAACGTTATTACAGGCAAGAAAGGCATCCACTAATGCCACCTACTGCAGAATATGGAAAAAATTCTCTACACTGGCCGAAACGAATCATTTCAACCCTCTGAATCCTGGGGTCCAAGATATCCTACTTTTCCTGCAAAATGGCCTGGACCTAGGCTTAGGTCTCAGCACGCTAAAAGTGCATATTTCAGCCCTGTCAGCCTTTACAGACACACGCTGGGCACTAAACCCCTTGGTGGAACGTTTCTTGAAGGCGGTGTTAAGATTACGTCCTCCCAGGAAAACGCTGTATCCCAAATGGGACCTAACGGTTGTTCTTAACGTCTTAGCAAGCTCTCCCTTTACACCCACAGAGGAGTGCTCCTTGGAAGATATCACCGGCAAAACGGTTTTCCTGATCGCTGTCACCTCGGGTCGAAGAGTATCAGAGATACAAGCCCTAGGGGCAGAGGAGCCCTACGTCACTTTTTTTCCGGACAGGGTAGTCCTACAGCCTATCCATCAATTTGTCCCCAAAGTGCCTTCAGTCTACCATTCCAACCAGGAGTGGGTACTCCCAGCTTTCGGAGAGGATCCATCCTCCTCAAAACTACATGAACTGGACGTGGCCAGATCTCTAAAGCGTTATTTGGAGCTGACACAGCAGTTCAGAAGGGATCAACGACTCTTTGTTATCCCCAAAGGCACCAAAAGAGGCTTGGCAGCTTCTAAAACAACATTAGCCAGTTGGATCGTGAAGATAATTCAAAGGGCATACCGGGCTAGTGGTCTTCCAGTTCCAAACGCGGTGAATGCACATTCAACAAGAGGAATCGCATCATCCTGGGCGGCTATGGCTAGGGTCTCCCCGGAGACAATTTGTAGAGCGGCTAGCTGGTCATCGTTCAATACCTTTATGTCGCATTATAGCTTGGATCCTGCGGTCCTTACCTCCCGAGACTTTGGGAAAAGGACTCTGGAACTATCACTTTCAAAAAGCCATTAAAAAAATTTATTATCGCAGTTCCCTCCCTATAAGCGAGTTATTTACCATTAGTATGCTGCCATGGAAGGCACCAGGAAAACGGAAAATTGAATACTCACCTTTCCGTAATTTTCCTTTCCTGGTGCCGACCCATGGCAGCATGCACCCTCCCTGCTATAATCCTTAAAGTTCTGAAGTCTAGTTACAAAGAATGTCTGAAGGGGGGAGTAACTCTTTCTTTTATAGAGTTACGTGGTCCTGGGGGTTGACCGGGGGCGGAGCCATCAACCATTAGTATGCTGCCATGGGTTGGCACCAGGAAAGGAAAATTACGGAAAGGTGAGTATTCAATTTTCCGTTTTTTTATAGGGACAGAAAACTATAGGTAGGGAGAGTGTCAGTGTGTTTTACTGTGCTAATCCTTGTTTGTAGGGACAGGGAAGGACAGTGAGGGAAATTCTCCTTGTGCTATAGTGTGCTAAAGCATTGATCATCAACCATCTTTAAAAAAACATTTTTTATAGGGACAGAAAACTATAGGTAGGGAGAGTGTCAGTGTGTTTTACTGTGCTAATCCTTGTTTGTAGGGACAGGGAAGGACAGTGAGGGAAATTCTCCTTGTGCTATAGTGTGCTAAAGCATTGATCATCAACCATCTTTAAAAAAACATTTTTTATAGGGACAGAAAACTATAGGTAGGGAGAGTGTCAGTGTGTTTTACTGTGCTAATCCTTGTTTGTAGGGACAGGGAAGGACAGTGAGGGAAATTCTCCTTGTGCTATACTGTGCTAAAGCATTGATCATCAACCATCTTTAAAAAAAAATGTTTATAGGGACAGAAAACTATAGGTAGGGAGAGTGTCAGTGTGTTTTACTGTGCTAATCCTTGTTTGTAGGGACAGGGAAGGACAGTGAGGGAAATTCTCCTTGTGCTATAGTGTGCTAAAGCATTGATCATCAACCATCTTTAAAAAAACATTTTTTATAGGGACAGAAAACTATAGGTAGGGAGAGTGTCAGTGTGTTTTACTGTGATAATCCTTGTTTGTAGGGACAGGGAAGGACAGTGAGGGAAATTCTCCTTGTGCTATACTGTGCTAAAGCATTGATCATCAACCATCTTTAAAAAAAATTTTTTTATAGGGACAGAAAACTATAGGTAGGGAGAGTGTCAGTGTGTTTTACTGTGCTAATCCTTGTTTGTAGGGACAGGGAAGGACAGTGAGGGAAATTCTCCTTGTGCTATACTGTGCTAAAGCATTGATCATCAACCATCTTTAAAAAAACATTTTTTATAGGGACAGAAAACTATAGGTAGGGAGAGTGTCAGTGTGTTTTACTGTGCTAATCCTTGTTTGTAGGGACAGGGAAGGACAGTGAGGGAAATTCTCCTTGTGCTATACTGTGCTAAAGCATTGATCATCAACCATCTTTAAAAAAATTTTTTTTATAGGGACAGAAAACTATAGGTAGGGAGAGTGTCAGTGTGTTTTACTGTGCTAATCCTTGTTTGTAGGGACAGGGAAGGACAGTGAGGGAAATTCTCCTTGTGCTATACTGTGCTAAAGCATTGATCATCAACCATCTTTAAAAAAACATTTTTTATAGGGACAGAAAACTATAGGTAGGGAGAGTGTCAGTGTGTTTTACTGTGCTAATCCTTGTTTGTAGGGACAGGGAAGGACAGTGAGGGAAATTCTCCTTGTGCTATACTGTGCTAAAGCATTGATCATCAACCATCTTTAAAAAAACATTTTTTATAGGGACAGAAAACTATAGGTAGGGAGAGTGTCAGTGTGTTTTACTGTGCTAATCCTTGTTTGTAGGGACAGGGAAGGACAGTGAGGGAAATTCTCCTTGTGCTATACTGTGCTAAAGCATTGATCATCAACCATCTTTAAAAAAACATTTTTTATAGGGACAGAAAACTATAGGTAGGGAGAGTGTCAGTGTGTTTTACTGTGCTAATCCTTGTTTGTAGGGACAGGGAAGGACAGTGAGGGAAATTCTCCTTGTGCTATACTGTGCTAAAGCATTGATCATCAACCATCTTTAAAAAAACATTTTTTATAGGGACAGAAAACTATAGGTAGGGAGAGTGTCAGTGTGTTTTACTGTGCTAATCCTTGTTTGTAGGGACAAGGAAGGACAGTGAGGGAAATTCTCCTTGTGCTATAGTGTGCTAAAGCATTGATCATCAACCATCTTTAAAAAAACATTTTTTATAGGGACAGAAAACTATAGGTAGGGAGAGTGTCAGTGTGTTTTACTGTGCTAATCCTTGTTTGTAAGGACAGGGAAGGACAGTGAGGGAAATTCTCCTTGTGCTATAGTGTGCTAAAGCATTGATCATCAACCATCTTTAAAAAAACATTATTTATAGGGACAGAAAACTATAGGTAGGGAGAGTGTCAGTGTGTTTTACTGTGCTAATCCTTGTTTGTAGGGACAGGGAAGGACAGTGAGGGAAATTCTCCTTGTGCTATACTGTGCTAAAGCATTGATCATCAACCATCTTTAAAAAAACATTTTTTATAGGGACAGAAAACTATAGGTAGGGAGAGTGTCAGTGTGTTTTACTGTGCTAATCCTTGTTTGTAGGGACAGGGAAGGACAGTGAGGGAAATTCTCCTTGTGCTATACTGTGCTAAAGCATTCCTCATCAACCATCTTTGAAATCCTTGTTTTTTGGACAGTCAGGGAAATTGTCGTTGTGCTATTCTGTGTGAAAGCAATCATCCTCAACCATATTTAGAAATCCTTAAGTAAAGGGACAGAGAAGGACACCTGAAGGTAGCCCTTATTGCTTTTTTCCCATCTCCCTGCAGGCCACCCATTAGAATGTCTGGAAGGCAAACAAGGAGAGGCAGACAGTCAGGAGGCAATAAAAGAGGGCAAGCAGGCTCTGTGTCTGGGGGCAACAGTGCTGGTCGTGGACGCGGTGCATTGTCATCAGCACATGGCCATGGGACACGCTTGTCCTTCTTTTCGGCAGCTGGACATGTTGAGCCACATCATGCCGAAGACTTGGTAGAGTGGATGACTAAGCCCTCCTCCTCCTCCTCATCCTCTCTCACCCAGGCTCAGGGTACTGGCAAAGCAGCTGCCAAAGCGTCCTCTTCCCTGGTATCAATGTCAGACTCATCATCAGTCACTCCTTCCCTAGACCCACCATGTCCTCCTCCTGAGGAGTCCCCCGAACTGTTTGAGCACAGTGTTGGGTACATGCTCCAGGAGGATGCCCAGCGTTTCGAAGGGTCTGATGATGAAACCCAGCTACAGGAAGGCAGTAGCGTGAGAGCAGACAGAGGGGATGCTCAAGAAGGACACCAATCTGGCAGTCATGTTCCAGCAGCTGCAGCATACTGCCAGATTGGCTCCAGTGATGAGGAGGGAGGGGATGATGAGGTCACTGACTCCACGTGGGTGCCTAATAGGAGAGAGGAGGAGGAGGAGGATGAGGAGGAGGCACATCTCCAACGAGGCAGGATGCCCTTTGGTGGCCAGCGTAAGGGCAGTACACCGACGGAATCACACCGCAGAGCTCCGCCTGTGCAGGGCGCTGCCTCTGCCCGTCATTCAAAAAGTTCTTTGGTGTGGGCCTTTTTTGAGGCTAGTGCATCAGATCGCACAGCTGCTGTTTGCAACATATGTCTCAAGCGTATATCGCGTGGCCAAAACATCAGCCGCTTGGGTACCACATGCCTGACCAGACATATGTTGACCTTCCATGCAGCTCGTTGGCAAGCCTACCTCAAAGACCCACACCAAAGAACAAAGCGGACCTCTCCTTGCACCGCATCAGCTGGGATCTCCAACCCCACTATAACTTCAGTCCTCTCTGAAACATGCACTGAGAGGAATGAAGGTGTAGAATTAGGTGTGTCACAGCCAAGTACTTGCGGCCACTCTGCTAGCAGTACACCGACGTCCGATTCTAGCAGGCAAATTTCCCTGCCCCAGCTGCTGGACCGTCGAAAGAAGTTCACTCCCAGCCATCCACATGCCCAGCGGTTGAATGCTAGCTTGGCTAAATTGCTAGCGCTTCAACTGCTGCCTTTTCAGTTGGTAGACTCGGCCCCCTTCCGTGAGTTTGTGCAATGTGCGGTTCCTCAGTGGCAGGTTCCCAAACGCCACTTTTTCTCACGGAAGGCTATTCCGGCTCTCTACCGGCATGTGGAAGGCAATGTCTTGGCCTCGCTGGACAGGGCGGTCAGCGGTAAGGTGCATATTACCGCTGACTCATGGTCCAGCAGGCATGGACAGGGACGTTACCTTTCTTTCACGGCCCATTGGGTCACTCTTTTGGCAGCTGGGAAGGATGCAGGACAAGGTGCAGTAGTGTTGGAGGTTGTTCCACCGCCACGCCTCCAAAATGCTACTACTGGTTGTGACACACCTCTCTCCTCCACCCCCTCCTCTTCTTCTTCCTCCATGGCCTCTTCCTGTGCTTTGTCCTCTGAACCAGCGGTGCTCCGTAGCCGTTCAAGGGGCTACGCAAGTACGCAGGCAAAAAGATGCCATGCCGTGCTTGCGCTGGTGTGTTTGGGGGACAGAAGCCACACTGGGGCAGAGGTCCTGTCTGCTCTGCAGGGCCAGGCCGAGAGGTGGTTGACGCCACGCCAGCTTAAGCCAGGAATGGTGGTTTGCGACAATGGCACCAACCTCCTCTCCGCCCTCCGACAGGGACAACTGACCCATGTGCCCTGTGTGGCTCACGTCCTTAACCTGGTGGTGCAGCGGTTCTTGGGCAGGTACCCGGGCTTACAGGATGTCCTGAGGCAGGCCAGGAAAGTCTGTGTGCATTTCCGCAGATCTTATAATGCCAGTGCTCGCCTGGCTGAGCTGCAAAAGGAGTTGAACCTGCCCAAGAACCGCCTTATATGTGACATGCCCACCAGGTGGAACTCAACGTTGGCCACGCTGCAGCGGCTGCACACGCAGCAGAGGGCCATCAATGAGTACCTGTGCGACTACGGCACCAGGACAGGGTCAGGGGAGCTTGGTTTTTTTTTCTCCACGCCAGTGGGGCATGATCAGGGATGCATGCACTGTCCTGGCACCATTTGAGGAGGCCACGAGGATGGTGAGCAGTGACAGTGCATGCATCAGTGACACTGTACCTCTTGTCCACCTGTTGGAGCACACGCTGCGTGGAATAATGGACAGGGCACTTGAGGCAGAACAGAGGCAGGAAGAGGAGGACTTCCTTGCCTCTCAAGGCCCCTTTACCCAGACAGTGTTCCTTCTGTCCCACCCATCGCACAGGAAGAGGAGGAGGAGGAGGAGGAGGAGGATTGTGTCAGCATGGAGGTGGACAGGAGAGGTTCCATCCAGGTCGACCAGCATATAATCCCTGTCAAGCTATAAGCTGGGTCAGTCTATCATTAGGGGTCACCCTAACAGATTACCATTGTGTGGCTCGAGCAAGTGCTCCTGACTGACACACTCCTCTACAGTATTGTCTGGCCTGTTATACCTGGATTTACGTTCCCTACCTATCAGTAGCCTGTGCATAGTTACTTTTTTACTTAAATCACGCATGATTGTTTACCACGAATGTGTTTATATAATACTGGCACCCTGTGATACACGGATTGCCAGGTAAAAATACCTAGGCTGGTTTCACTACTTAACACGGCCTTGTTCAATATTATGCTCCCGACGAAGCGTTTTGGAACGCGAAACTAGTCGAGCGAAAGCAAGATCTTTATCTTTGAATTTACCGAACCCATCAATAAGACCAGCCATCTCTCGTGCATACCGTCCAACTCCTCATTTGTGTTTGTTGGCTATACATTATTCCATTCTACTTTGTGTATTTTACATGTCAATGTAATTCCTGGGAGATGTGTCGAGTCTTGTAAATGGGACCCTATATCAACTATTGATAACTGTTACATAATGTCAGTGTCTTGTATTAATGTACTTTTTACCTAAATTCAATTATATTTTTCTACCAACAATAAAACCCTTAGAATTTTTATAATATCTATCTGTGTGCCGTTTAAAGTCCACCTTTAGTTTAAATATACATTCTCCCATTGAATATCGGGACGTTGGCGCATTTATACTAGGTGCATCCACAGTGTCACCCTGTGGTGATGCACAATTTAGCAATTTCCTTCTAAAGCATGGAGGTGGAGGCTGGCACTCAGCATCATCAGCAGCAGTCTTTTAGGGATGATTTACAGTCCCAAGAAACCAGTGGACTTGTACGTGGCTGGGAGGAGGTGGCTGCGGATCATGTCGTCCTTAGTGACCCAGAGGACTCCGGACCGAATGCCTCAGCTAATCTACGCTGCATGGCCTCCCTGATCCTGCAAAGTCTGCGGAAGGATCCTCGTATTCTTCGGATCAAGGAGAGGGACCATTACTGGCTGGCCACTCTCCTTGATCCACGGTACAAGGGTAAGGTTGCGGACCTTATGTTACCGTCGCAGAGGGAGCAGAGGATGAGACAACTCCGGGAGGCCTTGCAGAAAGGTCTGTGCAACGCGTTCCCAGAGACTGGGAGGTTACAAACTCCTGGTCCTGGACAACGAGTTGCTGAGGCTTCGGCTAGTCAAAGAAGGAGCGGTGGGGAAGGTGGCCGTCTGACCGATGCGTTCAGACAATTCTTTGGTCCGCAGCCCCAAAGTATGATCGGTTCCAGCAACCATCGCCAGCGTCTGATAAACATGGTGCAGGAATATCTAGGGGCAAGGTCAGACTTGGACACCTTCCCCACCGAAAATCCTCTGGCTTACTGGGTCTTGAGGATGGATCACTGGCCAGAGCTTGCACAGTATGCAATTGAGCTACTGGCCTGTCCTGCATCCAGCGGTCTTTCGGAACGCACATTCAGTGCTGCTGGAGGATTTGTCACGGATCACAGGGTGCGCCTGTCCACCGACTCGGTTGATCGACTGACTTTCATCAAGATGAACCAGTCTTGGATCACCACCAGCTACCACACACCTGATGCTGATATAACAGACTAATTGATTTTAACATGTCACATCCCTTCAAGACTGATGCTGATGCTGAGTGCCTGTGCTGTTATGTTGACTGGCTATCCTCCTCCTCCGAGTCCTCAATGATACGATTGATGATGATAGCTTGGAAGATCATTTTTGTTTATGGGTGCCGCCACCAGTGGCTAAGGCCCAATTTTTCAGCCCCTGTTTAACAGGGGCGTGTAATTACAATTTTTGAAGCAATACTTTGCAACAGGGCTCATTGCTGTGCTCCAAGTACAGTATCTGTGAGGGGTTGGAGTGTTGTGCCACCAGTGCCTAAGGCCCAATTTTTCAGCCCCTGTTTAACAGGGGCGTGTCATTACAATTTTTGAAGCAATACTTTGCAACAGGGCTCATTGCTGTGCTCCAAGTACAGTATCTGTGAGGGGTTGGAGTGTTGTGCCACCAGTGCCTAAGGCCCAATTTTTCAGCCCCTGTTTAACAGGGGCGTGTCATTACAATTTTTGAAGCAATACTTTGCAACAGGGCTCATTGCTGTGCTCCAAGTACAGTATCTGTGAGGGGTTGCAGTGTTGTGCCACCAGTGCCTAAGGCCCAATTTTTCAGCCCCTGTTCAACAGGGGCATGTAATTACAATTCTTGATCTAATAATTCACAGCAGGGCCCATTGCTGCACCCACCAAGAGTAACTCTGAGGGCTTACAGTGTTGTGGCAACGCCACCACCACCACCACCACGAAAGGCCCAATTTTTCAGCCCCTGTTCAAAAGGGCCATGTAATTACAATTCTTGATCTAATAATTCACAGCAGGGCCCATTCCTGCACCCACCAAGAGTAACTCTGAGGGCTTACAGTGTTGTGGCAACACCACCACCACCACGAAAGGCCCAATTTTTCAGCCCCTGTTCAACAGGGGCATGCAATTACAATTCTTGATCTAATAATTCACAGCAGGGCCCATTGCTGCACCCACCAAGAGTAACTGTCAGGGCTTACAGTGTTGTGGCACCAGCACCACCATCAAAGGCCCAATTTTTACTACCACTGTTCAACAATTATATGTAATTACAATTCCTGATATAATAGTTGACAGCAGGGCGTTCCAGCACCAACCAAGAGTAACTGTGAGTGCTTACAGTGTTGTGCCAACACCAACAACTAAGGGGCCTATTTCTGCAGAGTATATACGGCAGGTCCCTACTTTCAAACATCCAACTTACAAACGACTCCTACTTGCAAACGCAAGAAGACAACAGGAAGTGAGAGGAAATCTACCCCTAGGAAGGAAAATTCTCTCCTGTAAGAATTAATATGGGAGAAAGGTGTCTCCTCTGTACTGATGCTTTATCACCAATCCTTGTTTCAAGAAAAACACCACATTTCAAAAACAGTTGTCATTGGGACGGAAAGTGAGGTGAAATGTTCTGAACAGGGGCACAGACAGCAAAACAAATGTTACAGGGGTGATAACCCTTACCTATGTTTTCCAAAAAGTTTAAAAATAGATTTTTGGGCTGGAGCTACACTTAAACAATGTACCTGTTCAAAATTACAAACACATTCTACATAAGAACAAACCTACAGTCCCTGTCTTGTATGCACCGCCTGTATACGGCTGTTCAGAGTATATAGGGCCTTTTTTATTTTGTGTGCGGTGTTCCCCTTAATATCCATACAAGACCCAAAGGGGCTGGTAACGGGCTGGGGTAGGGGGGGGGGTCATGGGGTAGCTATGCCATTTTTCTTAAAGATTTTCATCCATATTACCGGGACCAGACATTACATTAAAGCCGCAAGCAGTTTTAAATGTTTTTTTTTTCCTTTAGAAGTGTCATTTTGTGCAGGGACAGTTCTAAACACGGGAAACACGTGGCACTTCACAGGCATACTTTAGACACCCCCCAGGTACGATATTTAAAGGAATATTTGACTTTTTTTTTTTCACTTTATGCATCATTAAAATGACTGCTCCCGAAAAACGACCGTTTTTAAAACTTCTTTTTGCATTGATACATGTCCCCTGGTGCAGAACCCGGGTTCCCAAACCCTTTTTAGGACAATAACATGCATAATAGTCGTTATAATTAGCACTTTAGAATTCGAACGTTCGCATCCATTGTATTTAATAGGGTTCTAATGTTCGTACGAACGTTCGGTCCGTTCGCGGGTTCTGGTGCGAACCGAACCCGGGGGTGTTCGGCTCATCACTAGTCAGGTATGACCGTTCAGCAGGGAGACATTGTTTGGCCGCCATATTGGCCACGAGGGGAAGGCTCGCGAGCGTAGTTTATTAAGAGACATTGAGTGCGCATAAGACTGTTAGAACATAATACTTGTATTTTGCTTGACTTTTGATATTGCAGGGCCCTGCCTAGATAAATGTACCATTGTCTAACTTTATATTTCTATTCGGTAAAAGTATTTGTGGTTAAGCAAGCAAGTGTGTGGCGTACCGTTTATCGCAGCTGAAGCAGTCAGTTCAGGTAATTTGATATCAACTATTGTGTATGCCTTATTGTGGAGTGGTGATTCCTATAGCCTAGTGGGTTTCACACTTCCATTTGTGCTAGCTGTGCCAAGGGAGGTTAGAGCCAGTTCCTGAGGGTTGACAGCAGTGTGTTACAGGCCCAAAACTATACCTGCAGCCCTCTTAACTGGGGGTATTGCTACACTAGTTATTGTGGCGGTCAGCGATTTTTATCGTGACTGCGACATTATGGCGGACACATCGGACACTTTTGACACCATTTTGGGACCATTGTCATTTTTACAGCGATCAGTGCTTTACTGTTACAGTGATTACTGTAAAAATAACACTGGCAGTGAAGGGGTTAACCACTAGGTGGCGCTGCAGGGGTTAAGTGTGACCTAGTGAGTGATTCTTACTGTTAGGGGGCGTGGCTACACGTGACACGTCACTGATGACCGTTCCCGATCACGGGGGAACAGTCATCAGTGACAGTGTCACTAGGCAAAATAGGGTAATGCCTTGTTTACAAAGGCATTCCCCTGTTCTGCCCTTGCCGACCGCAATCGTGGAACTCCCGGGAACATCGAGTTCCCGGGACCCGACAATCTGCCTGCCCGTGCCATTCTGCCAACGTACATCGGCGTGCGGCAGTCGGCAAGTGGTTAAGAGCTATGGGCGGAAGTGACGTTCTGACGTCGCTTCCGCCCTGCAATGGTATGGAGACGGGTGGGGTCCCTCTTCCCCTCACTCGTCTCCATACCAAGCCAGGGAGAGGATCCGATCGCCTCCGCTGCTACCGACGGCTCCGGTAAGCGGCGGAGGGCACCGGAGAGCGGCAGGCCCCATCTCCCGCCTCTGATAAAAGTGATCTTGCGGCGAATGCGCCGCAGAGACCACTTTTATCGGAAACCACTGAAGAAGAGGATACCGGGGTTATGGCAGCTAGCGATGTTGGGTGGCTCGGTTCTCATTGAAGAGGTGGTGGGGGACAGATGCAGCGCTCCCAAAATGCCCTGCTGATTAAGAATGAATGGGCAGCAGTTCCAAAGCGCTTCAGAAGCGCTGCAACACCGGCGCTTTTAACCCCTTCTTTGGGGTTAAAAGCGCTCCGCTAGTGGCTGAAAAGCACCGCTAAAAAACTGCAAAAACTAGTGTCGCTTAAGCGCTAGCGGCTGGGCCCTGCAGTGTGAAAGTAGCGTTAAAGCGGAGGTCCGCCATTTTTTTTTTTTAACAGTCAGCAGCTACAAATACTGCAGCTGCTGACTTTTAAAAGAAGGACACTTACTTGTCCAGCGCGCTCGCGATGTCGGCACCGGAAGCCGTTCTATCGCTCGGCTCTCGGGTGCTGCCGCCACCATCTTCGGTAGGGGAATCAGGAAGTGAAGCCATGCGGTTTCACTTCCTGGTTCCCTACTGCGCATGCGCGACTCGCGATGCGTGACTCGAATGGTCCCTGCTGTATTCTGGGTCCTGTGTGTCTCCCAGAAGACAGTGGGGGGGGGAGTGGCGTAGATACCCGCAGATACTGCGGCTATCTATGCCCGGAAGTGGGAGCAAATACCTATATTACACAGGTATCTGCTCCCCCCTCCCCCCTGAAAGGTGCCAAATGGGACCCTGGAGGGGGGGGGAGGGTTCTGAAAAGCAGTAATTCCATTTTTGGGTGGAACTCCGCTTTAAGGGCTAGTAAATTTTAGTATGATTTTTACCTACAGGTAAGCTTACTGTATAATAAAGCTTAAAGTGTTACGAAATCCAGTAATATGAAAATAGTTCATCTGCCCCCACACAGTGCCCACAGCTTATAAATCTTATTTTTACATTAAAATACTGCCACTATATACCTTTTTGGCTGATTTCTATACCACGGTCACGTGATAAATTGCAGGGTCTGCCTGAGTTCTGAGTGTTCAGGTAGGAGGAGATTTCCACTACAGCCTGTGTGCTCATGCTGTTATGGTAAGCCGATCATCCATCAATCAAGATGTGACATCCCACCCGCTGTGTTCTTTTTTAGTTACTGGGAATGGAGGAGGAGGGAGGGACTGGACTGTCATTTAGGATCTGTATACATGCCCAAATGTGTGATGTATTGACATCATGTGACCAGAAAAGCTCAGTTCAACAAAGAACTGTTCTCTCCAGCAATAGAGACCAAACTGAGCATGTGCAGGGGGACCACTCTGACTGTGTACTATCTGGCCTTGCCCAGAGAGACCCTGAAGGCATAGCTCCCAACTGTGACTGATTTGGAGCAATGTCCCTCTGTCCCTTATTCCTCCTCATTTGTCCCTCATTTTGGTATGATCTATATAGATGTACATAAAATGCACTTTTTATCTATCAAAAAGTATTTTCCAGTGCTAAACCTTTCATTTGGTTTCTAAATTGCTGCATTTGTAAATTCTAAATCCAATATAAAGGAATATGTAGCGGGTATTTTAATTTAGGGGAAGCATCTGGGTGGTAGTGTAACCCAGATGCACTAATTGCTAGGGGATCCGAGACCCTTTTCTGGTTCTTGGAGGACTCTGGTGGTGTGAGGTTCCTTGCGGCCCACGGGTGGCGCTGTTGCCCTGGGCAGAGGCTGAACTCACACCACAAGACTGTACCTTTTTGTCCTCCCCTGGAGCTGGTACAGCGGGGCGGGGAACCCGCTGTGGAGCGAAGGGAGAGGGGATAAAAGGGGCGGACGCCCTGACCACGGGGTTCAGAGTTCAGAGTTGGAGTTGGAGGATGCGGCCGCACCCAGGCACCCTCAGCTTGGGTGCTGGCAGTCCAGAGTTCCGGGCTCAGGTGCCCTTGACCTGGCCTGAGCGAGAGATGGAGTCCATCTCAGGCACCTTTAGCCTGGGGTGAGGTACTATGGCAGAGGCCTGGGGCTCAGTACCTTTGACTGCGTTCCGCGAGGGTGGAGGAATCCGAGGGGGCCCTAACTCCTTGGGTGCCCGTGTCTGAGTTCGTGAGATCTGGTGTGCGGAACTTCTCTGAAGAGTCCGGCGCAGCATTGCTGGTGACAGAGAGGCCTCCGGTTTCTCCCTTGGACGGATTTCCTTCCCCTGACAGGGGCCGTGCTAGCGAAGGTAATTCACGTTCTACCTCACATAGTCAGTGGCAGTGACTACCCGCCACTGGTGATACCACAGTGGTTAGCAACAGAAGGGAAGGGATTGTGCCTCGATCTATTCCCCGTCACTACTCAGTAGAAGAAACTGTTTGTTGTTTGGCAAGAAGAATAAAACTGAGTTGGACCTATTCACTGTGTGGAACTCTGGTTACTAGGAGCAAAGGAGTCAGGGACGAAGTACTGGACTTGACTCTAGGACACCTACACAAAACCCAATTTTCTGGCCTTCACCTCTCAGCTATGGAGGACATGGGCCGTGGTGTATCTCATCCCTCCCCCCAGCACTGAGACCCCTAGACGAAGAAAGACAAGCCGAGCATGAGAAGAGGAGTGAGGGGTGAGGCCGCTACACGTGGGGGCATCGTATCCGGGATGTGTATGGTGTCTGAATTTGAACTTTGCTGCCCGGAGGAGTTCCGAGTAGGTCGGCCATATTGGCCAACGCGCCACGAGGCAACCCATAGCTGCGTAGTTCGTGGGCGGGGAGAAGACAAAGCCCGTGAACAAGTGCAGAGTGTGGGAGGAGTCTGGCCATGTGGACGTACGCACGTGGAGATTCGCGTGTGGGTCAGTGCCCAATGGAGCAGAGAAGAGAGAAGATGACTTCAACTACTCCATGGATTTCAGTTTCTTCAGGAATGGAGATGACTTCTCTGGCTGCTCCGATCATGGATACGGGGATAAGACTAAGGCCCCCGGAGGTGATTGGTTCTGTACACCTGTAGAGACATGGAGGCCCTCGGTGTGATCTGTCCCGGCTGTTCGGGACTGGTGGTCCAGCTGAAGCCATTTGGGGGATGTGAGGTCTGTAAGGAGTTTCTCTTTGAGGTGGAACCATCCAGAGAAAAGCCTCGGGCTTTCCACCTCAACTACCTCACAGGGACTGCCACTCCGGAAGGAGAGATCGATGCTGGTGTGTTTCCCGTGCGCACTGATCCGGGCGAAGTGACTGCCCAAGCGGAGATGAAAAGAGAAAAATCTGAGGATGCTGCCTCGGTCACCAACAGCTCCCTGCTCCGACCACTGAAGAGGAAAGTCGGCCTAGTGATGGCCTCGTGTGGTCGTGGAAGAGCTTTGCCCCGCTGCTTGCCTGGCCTGGATGGATCCGGAGAGAAGAGTCCTGGACATCCCTATTCTTCTGAAGGCCCAGGTGAGCCAGGGGTTGGGACTGTCTGTGTGGTTAAAAGTGGCGGAAGCCCACAGTCGGTAGAGGCCGTCAAGGGGGATAGTTCCGTGACAGGGAATTATCTGCCCGCTGAATGCTATGACACCTCTGACCTGGACTCATTGTCTGACAATGGCGATGATGGGGAGATGGACGAAATCTTCCATCAGAAGGGATTGGACAAGATGAAGCTACCCTCGTCCCGTGTCACAAGGAACCTGCCCAGGTCTACTGGAGATAGTACACCCCGGGTGGAGGCCTCGGTGCCTAGGGAGGAATCTGGTCCCCTGTCCGAAGTTCCTCTTCTGGACTCAACATCCATTTCACCTGTTCCTGTTGCGGGAGTGCAACGCAAGTCACTGTGGGCTCCTAGGCCCAGATCTACCGAGGTGGTGAACGCACCTCACCACCCAGAAGCGATTGTTCCACCTGGAGAAGGAGACCGGGCCACCATGCCACCTTTGTCAAGGCTGCAGCGTCTCTTCGGCCAGAAGGTTGCCCAGGAGTATGGGTGGGAATACCCGTACCTGCCTCGAGAACTGCTTTATGAGGTGGAAGTTTTTCGCCAAAGATGGTATGATACTTTTGTGTGGGACAAAGTTAAAGTACCGCAGGCACGGCGATACCTTTCTTGTTCACCAACGGTCACCAAGAAGTTCCAGGACTGTAAAGCTAAGTGGATGCTGGGAAGGCATATCCATGCGGACAGAGTGGTGATTTGCCGCAAGGAAGGAGGAAATGCTGAATATTATGTGGAGGCTTTGGACAGACATTTGAAGCCTGTGTTCCTACCGCATCCAAGGTTTTACCTTTAGGAGAAAGGAAAGACTCCTGTGTGTTCTTTTGCTGTTCATTGCTGAACTTTCCGGAGTGCCTTCACCGGAACACAGGGACTGTACCCTAGTTTTTTTTGCATTTGGGCAGTTCTACTCTTCGGAGAAAATGGGAGCTGTTCTTGTTTTGTTCTCCCTCCTTCTCCTTGCACTTCAGAGAAATCAGTGACTTTGGGGTTTTAGTCAGTGTAGAGTCACAGAGAAAAAGTTCATCTGGAAGTGATGAGTGTCTTGACCGCGGCATTGTCACCAGGTGGCAGTGTTGCGCAACGATTGTTTGTTTTTTGACATTATGCAGCACTTATTGGATCGAATGGGTTTCTTTTCGGATAGACCCAGTCATTCAAAGCAGACACACGTGTATTTTTAGGATGTATGTTTCTTTACTTTCCCTCTGCAGGAGACTCGTCTATCAAGGCTGCTGAGAATGGGTGGTCCTTAGATAGCCAGGGGGAGGGAAGAATGTAAATGTGTGAGATGTTTAAAGTGTTTTATTGAGAAGTTTTATAGTTGTACTGTTTTATGTTTTCCCTTTTCCCATTTAGGTCTTGGCACAATCCGGGGTTAGATTGTGTAACCAGCTGCTTGAGTGTCCTCTCCTTTACACAGAATCTAGTTTATCATTTAACATTCTACTTACTTACAACACATCATCTAGACAACAATGTATATATAAACATTGTTTAACGCCAAATAGGCATGACCACATGTGGTTTACGTGTATATGTGCAAAACATGTTATTTTTTACACGATCGCTGTTTACTAGGAAACATTACCAAGAGTCCACTCAACTTCACATGAAAGTTGCCATTCTACAATATGAAACCAGACAATCCAAGCACATGGAGCAAAACATGCAAGAATACATATTCCAATTTTATTAAAGACAGTAAAAAAAAAAAAGGTTACTTTTGTCCAGGAATTTTTTAAGCTTCCTATACTGGTCCGGCTCCCTCAGCTTCAGGTCAGACCACCTTTTACGGAGCTGCTCCTTGGATCTCCTGACCCCAAATTTATTATAGAGACTCCTCGCCACTTTGTCCATTATTTGAGACTTCCTGAGATTAGGGGTGTCGTATGGCCCATGCTTCCCATTGTAACCCTTCCTCCGCAGGATGTCCACCATCTCCGCCATCTCAGCAAATGACATATTAGTCGCCTTGAATCTTTTATTCCTGGATCGGGACGTTCCCGCCTCCGAGCTTTCCTCGTCGGTACTTAATAATAAAGCACGTACCTGTGTCACCGCCATGTCGTCGTCTCCCACTGTGCGCCGAACGAGAAGGGGCGGGGAAATTCAGAAAAAGACCGTCATGAGCGGGCGACGCGGACGGAGTTTCACGCATGCGCAGGGTATATAAAGGGTAACTGAGGTTGTAGTTGCGCGGAGTAAGGACGACCGGAAGTGCCAAACGAATCCTACTAAGGTAAGAAAGTAACTTGGGGCATCAGTGGCCTATACTGGTTCATGATTGTAAAGGCCTATATTGGGCTCGGATTAGGACAATTGAAGCTGACCTCCTGTTTTTGTCTTGTGTTTTATCTTGTAGAAAGAACTATGCATAAATTGCGTGAGCCAGACGTGATGTTAATTTTTATAGAAATGTATAAGGAAATGCGCAACCTCTGGGAGATAAAAAATTGCTCCTACCATAATAGCCAAGTACGCAAGGCAACAATTGTTAAATTAGCGTAATATATGAAGACCTGGATCCCAGAGGCAGACTATACTATCATGAATAGTAAAATCAACAACATGAGGAATGCGTACAAAAAACGCTATAAAGACGTGCGTGCTTCTATGAGATCAGGAGCAGCAGCAGACGAAGTAGTTAAGCCCAAGCTGTGGTACTACAAGCATCTGCAATTTCTGGATGACCAGATTGAGGCCAGGGAATCACTTTCCACCCTTCCCTCAACCCTTCCTTCCACCCTTCCCTCCAGCGTTCCTTCCACCCTTCCCTCCAGCATTCCTTCCACCCTTCTCTCCACCCCTGCAGAGGGGGAGGAGGAGCCACCTGAGCTTGAAGAGCCGGATCTGCGCATCTTCAGCCAGGTATATTATTTTCAAAGATATTTATTGTCCTTAATTGCTTTTTGAGAACTAGATGTTATTATTCACAAATGACAAAATTTTAATGTTAAAAATAAATAAATAAATAAACATTAATGATTGGTACAGTATATAAAAAAGCAGGGGTCACAATGAGAGTCTTTTATATTTTTTAAGATTCAAATTGCAACAGTCATGAGATGAAAATTGTGTGTGATTGATTCAACAAAAAATAAAACTATGTCCCTTTTTTCTACACAGGATGAGCTCAGCCAGGAGGAAGAGGCTCTGGAATGTGGCAGGCAGGAGGAGGCAGGGGTGAGTGGCAGCCAGGAGGAGGCCGGCCCAAGTGGCACTCAACAGGTCCCCAGACCTAGTGGCAGCACACAGTCCCAAGTGGCTTACCTCCACGTCAAACCCACAAAAACTCGGCGGATGACAAATGTGGAGGAGGAGTCACTTCAGATGATAAGGGACGCTGCTGCCATAATGAGGGCCCCCCTCAACCCTGTTGAGGGCTTTGCTACATATCTCTCTGAAAAACTTCTGAAACTGAAGGAGAGACAACGTGCCCTCTGTGAGCACCTGGTGTATATGGCCATTCACATGGCGGGGATGGGGCAATTGACAGAGGCCACTCATCTCTGCCATCTGCCCCATCCTTCTCCTCCTTCTCCTGCCACATTACCACCGACGGAGCCACAGCCTGGAAGGGTGCGTGGACGGGGCCGTGGAACAAACCCTGGAGGGAAGCGTGGAGGGAACACTGCAGGGAGGAGTGGAAGGAAGGCTACCAAGAAGTGCAGAAGGTGATTCCCTGGCTTCAAGCTGCTCTTCCAGAAGTTGCAGTTTGTAGGAGTACCACAGTTTGGGATGATGTATGTCTTCGGCTGCTGCTCCTGATTTCCTCATGTTGTTGATTTTATTGTTCATCATAGTAATGTCTGCCTTTGGGGTCCAAAGTCTTCATAAATTCCACTAATTTAACAATTGTTGCCCTTCCTGTTTATTTATTTTTTGCCAGAATAAATGGATTTTTGATTTCCGAAAAATAATTGCCTATGTTTTTTTATTGGGAGTAGCAATAAGATGTCATAAATACAATGTGTAATTAACAAGGGACACCAACCTCCCTGACGAACAAATAAAAAAAAAAATTTTGTTGTGAGAACTTGACACCCAAAAAAATGAGCCCACAAGAACCAAAATCGAATAAATAAAAAAAAAAATGGTATATCTTGATTCTAAATAACAATTAAAATTAGGGAGATCTGGCTTTAAAAATATATAAAATTATTGTAGAGATGACAAGAAACTATAAAGAAATAAGTTTGTCAGAACTCGGGATAAAGATCTGCAGCAAAAAAACTGTTTTAAGACCATTATAAAGAAGAAAACAATGCGCTGCATTAAACAAGGCAAACATTTGCAGAATGACGAATGTGCTCTCTCCATTAGGAATGCTAGTTTTACCAGAACGAGCGCTCCCGTCTCATAATTCAGTCTGAGCATGCGTGGGTTTTTTAACCGATGGACTTGCCCATAGACAATCGTAATTTGCTATCGGTTTGTTATCCACCGGAAAAATTTTAAACATGTTCTATTTTTTGACACCGATGGAAAAAAGACCGATGGGGCCCATACACGATGGGTTTGTCCGATGAAAAAAAATCCATAGGACTGTTTTCATCTGTAAATCCGATCGTGTGTACGCGGCTTTAGGGTTTTCACCAGAACAAAAAAGTAAAATCTTCCAATGGGTACTCTAGATCCATAGGTGTGCGCAGCCTATTGCATAAGGGTGTGCACCTTGTATGTGTGTGTCTACATATATGTGACCCCAGCACATTGATCTCCTTGCCGGTACAATAAAAGAGAAGTGCATAAACACTTCTCTTATGGCAGAGACAGTAAAGCCTCGTACACACGAACGAGTTTCTCGGCAAAAACCAGCAAGAAACTTGCTGGCAGAGATTTTTTGCCGAGAAATTTGTTCATGTGTATGGTTTCTCGTCAAGAAAAGCGACAAGAATCTCGACGAGAAAATAGAGAACCTGCTCTCTATTTTCTCGTCGAGATTCTCGTCAGCCTGTTTCTCGACGAGAAAATTGTGTGTGTGTACACTTACCTTTTCGCCGGGAAGCCCGCGCATGCTCGAAATGACTTTGACGCATGCGCGGTAGCTTCCTAGGCATAGATAGGGTATACCAAGATGGCGGCGACGGCATCGAATGTGACGAGCGCATGCTCGTCGTAGTCGATGACGTCACTGCGTACGCTCCATTCAAAGAACCGCGCGTTCTTTGAATCGAGCGTGTGTACACTCGGCCGGGACAATTTTCTTGTCCAAGAATCTCGTTGAAAAAAACGACATGTGGATACCTTGGGGTGTCTCCTTTTTATTTTTGAGGACCAAGAATGAAAGTATTCTTGCTTTGCTGAATTAGCAAAATCTTCATCTTGGAACAATTTGACCCCACTTCCAGGCAAAGTTATAAAATTATGCCCTCAAATCTCTGTATGCTAAAGGATACCTTTTGATTGTTTCATTCTCATAGGGGAGAGGAGACTGGGAGGACACCAATGTGAGGAGCCTAGGAAGCACAGACCACATAAAGAAACCCAAGATCCAAAAGAACCCCAAGATCAGCATGTGGAGAAAGCAGAGGTGGAGGAAGCAGAGGTGGAGGAAGGAGAGGTGGAGGAAGCAGAGGTGGAGCTTATCACCACAACAGGTCAGTGTCTGTCACCACAGCTTCTGGTAAAAAGAGATGTAGGCCTGCATATTTATAATACCTTTATAATTTTAGGGGATGAACATGGTGGTGTGTCAGAAACTCCTACTACTCCATTCTCATGTGCTAGTGCCCAAATTGTCATTCAAGAAATAATGGAATGTAGTAGCGAAATGGACATTATGAGGAAAAGGATGAATGTGATTGAGCAAAAATATAAAAACATCATTGATATTATGGGGCGAATAGTCTGAACCACTCCCCCCCCTTTTTTAGTTTTCTTATGTAAGCAAAAATTTGCATTTGTTTTAACACATGCCCAAATTTCAAGATGCACACAGTGGGGCTGATTTACGAAACGTTTGCGCCATGAGTATCGGCAAATCTGCGTGCGCAACGGCTGTTTTGGTATTTACAAAACATTTGTGCCGGTAGAGCAGCGCTATTCCCTATTTACTATAGTGTTCTCGGCGCACGGGAGGAGGTGCTCAGTGCGCCAATATGGACCTGGCGCACGGCATCTTAAAATCTAAATATAAAGAAGCTGGAAGTGCCAATATAATGGGGTGACGTGGGGTGATGTGAGGAAGTATAGTGACACCTGCCCAAGTAACAAATATGGCCAAAATAGAATGATAAAGTAACTTTTTCTGAACCAGCCCGCTGCGCCGGCAATTACGTTTAGAACTGCAAGGTTTTTTTTTGTGCTCAGCGCGGGAATTTCACTCATTCAAACGCGCCGGGGCACTGCGCCGGCAAAATCTTCGTAAATGTAAAGTCACGTAAATCAATTTGCATAAGTTGAACAGGCGCAGCTCTGAACTTGCCGTTATATAACAGTGCGCCAGCAAAATGACATTTCTAAAGGAAAAAAAAAGGCATTTAAAAGCACCCGCGGCTATAATGAATTGTCGGCTCCCGTCAATATAGAGAAAAGTCATTGATAAAAAAAAAAAAAAATGCGTGGGGTCCCCCCAAATTCCATTACCAGGCCCTTCAGGTCTGGTATGGATATTAAGGGGAACTCTGCGCCAATTTTTAAAAAAAATGACGTGCGGGTCCCCCTCAAAATCCGTACCAGGCCCTTCAGGTCTGGTATGAATTTTAAGGGGAACCCCCGTGCCAAACGTAAAAAAAAAAATTGCGTGGGGGTCCCCCTAAAAATCCGAGCATGCAACCTGGCAGGCCGCAGGAAAAGAGGGGGGGACGAGAGTGCAGCCCCCCCTCCCTCCTGAACCGTACCAGGCCACATGCCCTCAACATGGGGAGGATGTCCCCATGTTGATGGGGACAAGGGCCTCATCCCCACAACCCTTGCCGGTGGTTGTGGGGGTCTGCGGGCGGGGGGCTTATCGGAATCTGGAAGACCCCTTTAACAAAGGGGACCCCCAGATCCCGCCCCCCCTGTGTGAAATGGTAGTGGGGTACAAATGTACCCCTACCATTTCACAAAGAAAAATGTCAAAAATGTTAAAAATTACAATAGCCGGTTTTTGACAATTCCTTTATTAATGTCTTCTCCTTTCTTCCATCTTCTTCCATCTTCTTCTTCCACCTTCTTCTTTTCTCCATTCAGGTTTCTTCCTCCATCTTGTTCTTCATCTTCCTCTTCATCTTCTTCTTCATCTTCATCTTCCTTCTTCCTTCGGTGTTCTCGTCCGCATCTTGCTCCGGCTTCTTGTTCCCTTCTTCTTTCTCCGGCCGCTCCGTTTGAATTCGAGGTTCCCGCTGTGTGACGCTTCAGTTCTTCAGTTCGCCTCTGGGTCCGCTGCCACGCGGTGGCTCCGCCCCCTCTGAAACCACGGGGAAAGTCCCCGTGAAATCCATTTGGGACACGTTCATTTTGGTTGCACTGCACTATTTTTTCACTATTCAGCTATAATGGACTATATTGGTGCTTGCACGTCACAAACATTTACTAATTTTAGTTATTTGGATTATTAGTGGTTGCACTTCACAATAATTTGGATTGAGTTATAAATAATTTTTTTGTGTGGTATTTTTTGGTGATTGTGCACTTTTTTCTTTTTATTGCACATAAGTTGGTTGGTCTTAAGTATTTAGGCCTTTTTTTGAAGTTGCTGCATGTTGTTAAAACAATACACCAGAGTGTTATAAGGTTAAGCGCAGAATTCGTTTTATTAGTTTGGGGTTTAGTAAAGACAAATCCACTCTGCAGTAAAAGTGTAGCTGCTGAAAATCTGAGGGGAAGCACTGGTGATTGTAACATCCAATCATGTAAAAGCAAAGATGCTGTTTTTTTTGTTTGCTTGCATGTCCCCCTCGGATATCCAGCAAGTGCACTTCTAGTGCAAAGTAGATTTGCCTTTAGTAAATAAACCCCAAACTCCAAAATACCTAATAATTTGGGGTGTACCCCGCAAAATGCTGGAGTGCAATGTACATAATGGGGAAAGTATTTAGATTGACCTGTGTGTCCCCAAGGAAAGACATTGGTAGGGATTTACCCTCACTTCCTGTGTGGCTATGTGACAGGAAGTGAATTATTTGGAAGGATAAAGTGGCCAAATTTGGGAGTTGTCTTCACCCTATCGGGTGAAGACATCCCCAAAAACTGTCTAGACTTGTAATCCCTCTGCACTCTATCCCCAAGCAAAAATAAGAAAGGATTTCATTTAGTTTAACTTTGCAAAGACACATTCCTAAGTTGAATTGTGATGCATGTCAATGGCCCATTTAGACCCACTTGAGATCAGCGCTATAACTGATCGACGGCCATAGCGCAGTCCTCAATTGCCGGGAGTCCGTCAATAGACGTTCTCCCCTTCGCGCGCACGCGCTGTGGTCACCGAGTCACTGAGACTCGGGTGATGACAGATCCGGGTAAGGGGCCGATCCCTGCCCCTTACCATGTGATCAGCTGTCAGCCAATGACAGCTGATCAAGTGATGTAAACAAAAGCTGGGTAATGGTTTTTGTTTTTTCCTTGTGCTGACAGCGTGAGCATAAAAAAAGGCAATCATCGGCTTATGTGCAAGGGACATCGGGCCCGAAGAGGAAGAGGCAATTCTGCGTCATCTGTGACAATCAGTAGCCCCTGCCAGTGCCACCTATCAATGCCCACCACTGGTGCCAATCAGTGCCACCTAGCAGTGCTGCCTATCAGTGCCCATCACTGCCAACTATCATTGCCACCTAGCAGTGCCACTTCTCAATGCCCACCAGTGCCAACTAGCAATGCCACCTCTCAGTGCCCACCCTTGCCACCTTATCGGTGCCCATCAGTGCAGCCTCATCAGTGTACATCAATGAAGGAGAAAAATTCAATTTTTTCTAAATTTTCAAAATATTAACCACTTTCCTACTGCCCACCGTCAAATGACATCCTTGGCTTTGTGCGGTGACATCTGAATGATACCTGCAGTTCCGCCGCTTGATCGTTCTTATAGGCGGCGGGAGGGGACGTTCCCCCCACCTCCCGCTGCCATCCGGTGCTTCTCCGGGCTCTCCCGTGCCATCTGGGGCTCGGGAATGAATTGGCCAGCGCCGGATGGGAAGCATAGAGATGACTGGTGACCAGATGGTCACCAGTCATCTCTATGACCGTCGGAGGCCCGGGCGTGACGTTATGACATCACGCCGGGTTCCCGTATGTAAACAAAGCCGTGATCTCGGCTGTCAGTGTGAGATTGGTGAATTTTTTTGACCGATCTCATGCTTTCCAGCCTGGAGGAGAGATGTGGGGTCTTATTGACCCTGCATCTCTCCATAAAGAGGACCTGTCACAATAGATTCCTATTACAAGGGATGTTTACATTCCTTGTAATAGGAATAAAAGTGATAAAAAAAAAAGTAAAAAAAAGAGTAAGAAATACAAAAAAGTAAAAAACAAAAAAATAATAATAATAAGAAAAAAAAACCCATGTCCCCGGTAGCTCGTGCTCAGAAGCGAACACACACGTAAGTCCCGCCCACATATGTAAACGCCATTCAAACCACACATGTGAGGTATTGCTGCGTGCGTTAGAATGAGTGCAACAATTCTAGTAGTAGACCTCCTCTGTAATGCGAAAATGGTAACGTGTAAAAAAAATTTAAGCATCGCCTAGGGAGATTTTTAAGTACTGAAGTTTGGTGTCATTCCATGAGTGTGCGCAATTTTAAAGCGTGACATGTTAGGTATCTATTTACTTAGTATAACAGCATCTTTCACATTATACCAAAAAATTGGGCTAACTTTACTGTTTTGTAATTTTTTTAAATTCCTGAAACCATTTTTTTTCCAAAAAAAAGGCGTTTGAAAATTTATTGCGCAAATACCGAGCGAGATAAAAATTTTCAATGACCCCGGGACTGTGACGTCATACGGGGGCGGGTTCAACGGTTGGCATCACCCGGTGACCATGCCCCATGCCAATATAAGTGGGTGCGCTCCGCGGACCCAGCATTGTAGCGGCAGACAGTGACGAGGCAACATCGGGCGGAGAGAAGAGGGAAGAAGACGACGATGAAGACCGGGACCCCACTAGCAAAAGAGCTGGAAGAAGATAGCGGGGCACCCGGCAGAAGGCAGAAAGAACCGGAGATCGCGGAGAAGGCACCGGAGAGCGGGAGAAGAACCGGAGAGCGCGGAGACGACACCGGAGAACAGAACAAGAGACCCCCGAAGTCGGAAGAAGACGACGATGAAGACCGGGACCCCGATAGCAAAAGAGCTGGAAGAAGATAGCGGGGCGCCTGGCAGAAAGACCCCCGAAGTTGGAAGAAAACGACGATGAAGACCGGGACCCCGCTAGCAAAAGAGCTGGAAGAAGATAGCGGGGCGCCCAGCAGAAAGACCCCCGAAGTCGGAAGAAGACGACGATGAAGACCAGGACCCCGCTAGCAAAAGAGCTGGAAGAAGATAGCGGGCGCCTGGCAGAAAGACCCCCGAAGTCGGAAGAAGACCCCCAGAGCTGCCTAATAAATTACTTTAAAAACCTGTGTTGTGTTTTTTATTGACTTTTGTTTTTCCACCAGGTGAATGGGTAGGGGTACGATGTACCCCATACTCATTCACATAGGGTGGGGGGGGGCCGGGATCTGGGGGCCCCCTTATTAAAGGGGGCTCCCGGATTCCGAAAAGCCCCCCGCCCGCAGACCCCGACAACCAACGGCCAGGGTTGTCGGGAAGAGGCCCTTGTCCCCATCAACATGGGGGCAGGTGCTTTGGGGGCATGTTGAGGGCATGTGGCCTGGTACAGTTCAGGAGGGGGGGCGCGCTCGCCCCCCCTTTCCTGACCTGCCGGGCTGCGTGCTCGGATAAGGGTCTGATATGGATTTTGGGGGGACCCCCACGCCGTTTTTCGGCGTAGGGGGTTTCCCTTAAAATCCATACCAGACCTAAGGGCCTGGTATGCTCCTGGAGGGGAACCCATGCTGGTTTTTTAATTAAAATTTGGCGTGGAGTTCCCCTTCATGATTCATACCAAACACGGGACAGCGAGCGCGAGGCTTGCAGTACCCTGTTGCCGAGAACCAGCGCGATGGCATCGCACTGGAGACATTCTCGGGCAGGTAGTCGCCTCTAGGACACGACTTGAGCGGCTGCTTCAGGCTCAAGTCGTGTCCAAGTTGCCTCACAAAGTCGCGCTGTCCCTCTGTCAACTGGCACACAAGTCGCCCCGCAAGTCGGATCGTCTTCATCCGACTTCCCGGGCGACCTCTATTCAAATCAATGGGCTCCCATAGGGAACCATTCATTTTCAATAGAGCGCCGCTGACATTTTTATTTACTATAGCAGTGCACCGCCGGTTCATGCGCTCAATTAAGGATATATCCGGCGCACCAATTAGGGTATGACCTGGCGCAGCGCACTGTTGATAGTAAATCACCCCCAGTGTGTCAACATGTGCTATCTGCCGTCACAGGATATCTATGTCCCTGTTTTGGGGATGCAACCTTTTCCTCGCTACTCAAGTAGGTGAGAGGAAGGGTTTGCACCCCAAAACACGTCCATTGATCCCCCATGATGGCAGATAGCATATGTTGACTTTCGCCATGGGATCAGGATGAAAAAACCCATTTTGCACATCAAAAACTGTGTGCATCTTCTAATTTTTGGATGGTTCAGGGGTGACATCACCCCATCTCATGCTTATATTTTTAAGGTTGAACTTTGTAAGTTCCTTTTTTTTTTTTTGACCCATGCATGTTTCTGCAAACACAAAAAAAAAAAAAAAAATCGCCAAAATTTGGAGGCCAAAATGTCAAGATTGTATTTTGAATAAAAAATTACCGCACATGTTGTGCACAGAGTAAAAAATATTTTGGACACTCAACAATGTGTGGCTTGTTCTTTCTATGCTCAATAGCAGTTATCTAAAATGTTTTTTAAGTGTGACAATTGTGGCTATTTACTAAAGACAAGTACACTTGGCACTACTACAAAGTGTACTATGATAACCTGGGAGACACATAATAATAAAAAATTAATTATGATAAAACAAGGTTTTCCAAAAAATATAAACATTTTTTTTTTCAAAAGGTTTCAAATATGGTCTGGCATTGCGATGGCCCCCCTACCCGTGAAGTACTCAACGTATTTATCACATACTTCACGGGTGCTTTGGGGGGCCAAGCCAGTACGGCCAGTGTCCAGGCCGGTAAGATTGTGCATGTCTGATACACCGGCCTCTGGCCCAACAGTAGATAGATATGAAGGAGAGTGTTGTCTCATAAAATTATACAATATGCAGCAGGTTAAGATGATGTAATTGAGTTTGTATTCCGCCATGTGTATGGCTGTCAGAAACAGGCGGAACCGGCTGGCCATTATGCCAAAGGCATTCTTCACAACCCTCCGGGCTCTGGCCAGCCGGTAATTAAAAACCCTCCTCTCCGGGGTGAGGGTCCTCTGTGGGAATGGCCGCATCAGGTGTGGTCCCAGTCCAAAGGCTTCATCCGCTATAAACACAAAGGGAAGTCCATCCATGTTGTCTGCATCTGGAGGCAGTGCCAGGCCCCCAGACTGCAGACGGTGAGCGAACTCCGTCTGCGCGAACACTCCGCCATTGGACATCCGGCCGTTCTTCCCCACGTCAACATACAGGAACTCATAGCGTGCCGACACCACCGCCATTAACACTATACTATTAAAACCTTTATAGTTATAATAGTAAGACCCCGAACGGGGGTGGCGGCACTATGTGGACGTGCTTCCCATCAATTGCCCCTCCGCAGTTGGGCAAGTCCCACCGCTGGGCAAATTGGGAGGCCACAGTCTGCCATTCCTGTGGCAATGAAGGGAACTGTGGAGTCAAACAAAAAGAAGAAATTTGTACTTTTGCACATTACATTGCAAGCAGATTACCCAAATACATTCTTGGCCAACGTCAGTCTAACATTTATTAGGAGTATTTAAACACAAAAATAGAAGGCCCACTTATCAGATGACTCACCCCTGCTGATGGGCCATTGGAACAAATTATAAGGGGGGGATGTTGTTTAAGCAGATTTTGTGCCCCGCAACAAAAGGCTCTACCACTCTGCTGACCTTGAATGTGCAAAAATCTTTGACACATTTTAGGGGGGGGGGGGTGTTCAAAACTACAACGGCACAGACAAAAACAGCATTAAAGAACAGACTAGGCTAGGTGTATATGGGCCCAAGATAGCATGCAGGAGAGGTTAGTGAAGGGGAATAGGCATGTAGGCCAAAAATATAAAAGAAAAAACATGCATGGGGAGAAAGGGAACATTCCCAGAATCTTACAATCATGCCAATTTGGGAAGGATGAAAGAAATACAATACTTTAGCAAACAATCAAAACATATAATGTGATGTTAAAGGATAAAAATGACCTTAATATAGTCCTTCTGCATGACTTGTATGATGGCAGAACATGTTTCAGGGATAATGATCCCAAGAGCCTGGGGGGAGATGCCTGTTGAGAACTTGAGGTCCTGCAAGCTTCTCCCAGTCGCCAGGTATCTCAACGTGGCAATAAGCCTCTGCTCGGCAGTGATCGCCTGGCGCATCACAGTGTCCTGCCTCGTGATATAGAGGGACAGCAAATCCAACAGATGGTGAAAAACGAGGTCCGTCATCTGGAGATAATTCCTGAAATCATCTGGATTATTCTTGTGGATTTCCCACAGCAGAGGCATATGAGAGAATTGGTCCGGCTGGAGCAACCAATTCTTGGTCCATGAACTCCTCCTCACCCTGTTCATGGACTGAACTCGGGTTACAGTGTTGTTAACCGCAACACCAAGTCCATAGCCAGCACGAGCTCTACGACGAGAATGTACTTCAAACATGGCTTTAAACCGGTCGGCTGGTCAGAACGAACTCAAACAGAACGCAACGAGGAACAGCAAGGCCTGAGAAGAACGACCTGAAAAACAGTAATGAACGGCCAAGAAGGCACTGCAAGACAGTAACCAACCTGACTGCACGCTCTGAATGACAAATACGAACCCACAAGCACAAACTGAACACCCAAAAACTATCTGAAAAGCACGGAGACTGAAAAGCGCGAATCGGCTCTCACCAAACTTTTACTAATACGCGGTAACACGAAAACAGCAAAAGCAGCCGAAAGGGTGGGCGCCATTAGATTTGAACTTCCCCTTTATAGTGCCGTCGTACGTGGTGTACGTCACGTCGTTTTGGTGCGGTCGGTTTTTTGACTGATGGTGTGTGGGCAAGACTGATGGAAGACAGTTTCATCGGATTTCCGATGGAAAAATCCATCGGATTAGAATCCATAGGATATCCGATCTTGTGTACAGGGCTTAAATCTGTGATTTTCTTTCCGTTTTATCAAAAGGCATTGCACCCATGATCAGCAAGTGGCTTGCTATGGGTGGCACTTGGCAAAGGGGAGGGGCCAGGGGTGCTGGCAGGAGACTTGAGAAGAGGAGGATCAGGGTTGCTCTGTGCAGGGTTGCTCTGTGCACTGTTTACTATCCAATGTAACGGCACCCCAAATATAAAGGGGGTTAACGCCGTTTAAGATGTTCCCTCTCCTGGACGCACATTCGATGTCGATCCTCCACAGCCAGCCGACCACTTCCCCTAGGAATTAATCCTTCTGGAAGAACGAGACGTACTCTGTATCTTCCTAGCATTGAATGAATTTATTGAGAAAAACATTGTAACTTTTATAACCATCCAATACTGCATTAACCTAAAATGAACAATGGTCCAGCTCCACCCACAACATAACAGACCCAATACACACAAGTATGCAGGTGATTCATCAACATCTCTTCAATTAACCCGTCTGCTGCTAGTTCCACAACCTATAATTATAGGCTTAATTCCTCCAAACCACAATGGACAATAGAATGTAAATCACCACAAACAATGAACAGGTCTTTTAGAAGAAGGGATTAGCATTACACTAGGCAGACAGGTGATTGAGGCTGAACACCTCAGTATCTCTCAATTAACCTGTTGAGTTTAGAAACAGTAAATAGTCCTCTACAGATATCCTTGGGGATATGGTGGATAAATATTACAGACCCATTTTAGGTAGCCCAAGATATATTTCTTAATGTCCATTATTTCCGGGCTCACCCTGTGTCCAAAGTGACCCTCCTGTCACACATCTCCCCTTTCGGCAGGAGACTAACAAAGGAGGTGACCCCAGACGGGTTGACTCCGAAGTTAGTCCATAGGTCCATTCTTCTAATGCCGGTATCCACACAGTACCCCAAATAAATTGCTCCAAACAGAGCATTACTTACCCAGCCAACCTCTGCCTCTCTCAGAGAACATACCCGCCGCTGGGGAGAAGACAGGGTGACTGGGCTCAGTCCGTCATGCTGTTGGGGATCTGAGCCGACTGCCCAGCATCCCTGAGGTATACAAGTGGAGACTGAAGTCCCATCCCCTTGTGGTAGGTGAAAATCCCCCAGTGCTTGCAAAGCAAGGCTGACATCCTCCTGTCTCAGTGTCACACCATTTTCTGGGGTTGTGTCAGTGAGGACCGAAGTCCCATCCAGTACCACAGGAACTCCCTCTTCTGTTAGTTGAGAGCAGAGGCCCGCGGCACTCTGCTCTGTTGCCAGCTCTTCCGCTGGGTTGCTGTGAGTGGAGACCGTAGTCCCATCCACCGATATCCGCTCAAGTGGCAGTTGTGTGCAGCGGCCAGTAGCATTCTGCCCTGCTGCCAGTGATTCAGCTGGGGGTAAAAGCTTTACCACCTCAGCTTGTTGCTGGAGAGATGGGCCAACTGCCCCGGCTCCCTGAAACTCCACAGTTGTTTCCGGTGCTGGGCAGAGGTTGCTAGCACTCTGCCCTGTTGCCAGCACTTCTGCTGGGGACTCCACCCCATCTGCTCTGGCTAACTGTTGGGGAGGGAAAAGGGCTGCTTCTCCCCCCTGCATCTCTGAAATCCCCTGGGAAAGAGGAACCATCACCTTCTCATCTCGGGCCTCCAAAACTGCCACGGGTGTAGAGCAGGGGTCTGCAGTACTCTGTCCTGCTGCCAGTACTTGGGCAGGCGATGCATAATCCATAACATCATCTGAACAGTCCCTTTAGTCCATACCTTCTGTAATCTGTAGCTGGGAATATTAGCCAAATGCCCTTGCTCCCTGGAACTCCATATCATTCACTTCAGCTTTAGGGATGGCAATCTTCAGATTTTCCACTGCCGATTCTTCAGCCAGGCTAGCTCCCTGGAACTCCATATCATCCACTTCAGCTTTAGGGATGGCAATCTTCAGATTTTCCACTGCCGATTCTTCAGCCAGGCTAGCTCCCTGGAACTCCATATCATCCACTTCGGCTTTAGGGGTGGCAATCTTCAGATTGTCCACTGCCGATTCTTCAGCCAGGCTAGCTCCCTGGAACTCCATATCATCCACTTCGGCTTTAGGGATGGCAATCTTCAGATTTTCCACTGCCGATTCTTCAGCCAGGATTTCATAGTTGTCAACTGGTATTTCCTGATAGTCCCAGGCAAAGGGAGCCAAACCCTGCTGCTGAGCAGAGTCTAGCAGCTGTTTGTAGGCAATCTCCAGCTCCCATTCCTGAACGGCCAGAAACTCCAAATCTTCCTGTGCCCAGTGCTCTTCCGAGACATTCAGTCTTTGCTCTCTGTGCTCCATTATTTCCTCCAAACGCCACTCCCGATCACTCCCAAAGTCAGGGTCCTCGAACAGCCTCCAATACAACAATCCCAGGCCATTATAGTCAAAGCCTTCCGTGGGGCTGTCATCCGCTGACCACTGGCACTCTTGGGCTACATACCACCGGAGGGCTCTGTAGCTCTCGTCCAACCGCATCTCTGCCCGGATCAGCCTGCTTAACTCAGCTGTCCACTCCTGCTTCGGTTGTTCCCCCAATAACAGCATTCGTACTTCATACTGCGACCAGTACCTTACATGGATGGAGGGGAAAACTTTTCCCTGGTGTTGCTGCTCGAGAGCTAGCACTTTCTTCCAGAGTTCGCAGCGGATTGAATCAGACCATCCCAGCAGGACCTCCTCTGATACTGGTCCTCTATGCTGTATCTGCATCTCTCGCAACCTCCTTCTGAATTCCTTTTCCATGTCGACTGGTATCTGTATCTCTCCTCTCCTTTCAGTTGGTGCTGCTTCTTTAGGTGTTGTCTCCGATTGCCGTATTTCCGCCATTCTCTGCTCATGTTGCCACTCATCCTGCCGCTCAATTTCTCTAATGGCTTCCTGTATGGCGGTCTCTGATGGGCTAGCACCATATAATGCCAACCGCTGTCGCACTCGTTGCTGAAACAAATCTTCAACTGACCAGGGTCCTGCATCACCATCTCTCTGGTCCATCTCGGCTCTCAAGTAAGTCTTTCAGCGTGGCTTTCCTGCAGGCTGCATAGCTTGGTCATTCACTGTGGTGGCTTGGAGTGTCCCAGGAACTGGAGGGAAAATCCCGCCGCTGCCAACCAATGTAACGGCATCCCAAATATAAAGGGGGTTAACGCCGTTTAAGATGTTCCCTCTCCTGGACACACATTCGCTGTCGATCCTCCACAGCCAGCCGACCACTTCCCCTAGGAATTAATCCTTCTGGAAGAACGAGACGTACTCTGTATCTTCCTAGCATCGAATTAATTTATTGAGAAAAACATTGTAACTTTTATAACCATCCAATACTGCATTAACCTAAAATGAACAATGGTCCAGCAACACCCACAACATAACAGACCCAATACACACAAGTATGCAGGTGATTCATCAACATCTCTTCAATTAACCCCTCTGCTGCTAGTTCCACAACCTATAATTATAGGCTTAATTCCCCCAAACCACAATGGACAATAGAATGTAACTCACCACAAACAATGAACAGGTCTTTTAGAAGCTGGGATTAGCATGACACTAGGCAGACAGGTGATTGAGGCTGAACACCTCAGTATCTCTCAATTAACCTGTTGAGTTCAGAAACAGTAAATAGTCCTTTACAGATATCCTTGGGGATATGGTGGATAAATATTACAGACCCATTTTAGGTAGCCCAAGATATATTTCTTAATGTCCATTATTTCCTGGCTCACCCTGTGTCCAAAGTCACCCTCCTGTCACACTATCCCCCCCAAAAAAAAAAAAAAAAAAACACAATGTGGAGTCTGGTGCATGAGACCCTGAACATGTAATTTTCAATTTCAATTAGACATGTGCGGTTCATTTCGCTTCGAATTGAAATTCGGATCAATTTAAATTTTTCGGAAATTAGGATGTATCCGAATTTCCGAATTACAATAGTACCGAATTTAAACAAATCCAAAATAATGAAAAAAATATTCGGATGAAATTCGAATTCGAATGGTTTTCAAATCATTTTCGAATACTTTTCAAATACCGTATATACTCGAGTATAAGCCGACCCGAATATAAGCCGGGGCACCTAATTTTACCACAAAAAACTGGGAAAACGTATTGACTCGAGTATAAGCCTAGGGTGTCCATCTGCATGCCTCACTGTGCCTCACTGTGCCTCACTTTGCCTCACTGTGTCCATGTGCATGCCTCACTGTGTCCATGCCTCACTTTGCCCATGCCTCACTGTGCCCATGCCTCACTGTGTCCATGCCTCACTGTGCCCATGCCTCACTGTGCCCATGCCTCACTGTGTCCATGCCTCACTGTGCCCATGCCTCACTGTGCCCATGCCTCACTTTGCTCATGCCTCACTGTGCCCATGCCTCACTGTGTCCATGCCTCATTGTGCCCATGCCTCACTTTGCCCATGTCTCACTGTGTCCATGCCTCACTGTGTCCATGCCTCACTGTGTCCATGCCTCACTGTGTCCATGCCTCACTGTGCCCATGCCTCACTGTGTCCATGCCTCACTGTGTCCATGCCTCACTGTGTCCATGACTAGACTTATGTTTAACATGGGAGTATAAGGAAGTGGTGCCGGGGTTTGAAAAATCGGTGCTCCCCAGCTATAGGTCCCCCAGACAGAAAACTTTGCACACTTGTAGAAGATAACTGGGGCTACATGTGTGCAATGTTTCGGATCCAGGGGACCTACGGCCGACCGGTACTGGGTCCCAAAAGTTACCGGAGAAATGACCGTTTAACATGGGAGTCTATGGAAGGGGTGCCAGGGTTTGAAAAATCGTTGCTCCCCTGCCGTAGGTCCCCCAGACAACAAACTTTGCACACTTGTAGAGGAAGAGTGGAGCTATATGTGTGCCAAGTTTGGGGTCCAGGAGACCTAGAGCCAACCAGTACCGGGTCCCCAAAGTCCGGGAGATCAGGCGCAAAAAGGTGACTCGAGTAAAAGCCGAGGGGTGCATTTTCAGCACAAAATAATGTGCTGAAAAATTCGGCTTATACTCAACTATGAATAAAGGTGTGTTACAAAATACGCCTGACAGAACACACACTTAGCGCCAGTTCAATCCTGCAAAGTGCCAAGAAGCATGAACACTAAAAATTCAAAGTATTTTTGTAAAAACACCTTAAATGGTGAAGCAGGTGTTTAAAAATGATAGAATATAATAAAGGTGGTAAAACAATAAAACAGTTCAAAATACTGGATCGTGGGTTTTACACAAAACAGCGCTAAAATATAAATTCATAAAAAGACCCGTGGATAATACCACTGAAAAAAAGTCCAGCACGTAAAAAAGAAATAACCAGTTCAGAGTACTAAGGTGAGTATCAGCAAAAAGTCCAAGTGAGCACCTTCCACCACCAAAGACATCAATTGCAATCCACCGTGTGATGAAAAAAACCCCTCTGGGGTTCACACTTACCAGAGGTAAGATATAAATGAGCCTTAAGTAAGAGGTAACATCAGCTACTCTGTATGGAAAGATCTTCTCCAATCAGGGTCCACCAGTGTGGTTGGGCTCCAAAGCAGACCATAAAATAATGAGAAAATAGCAACACAATAGTGTAATCCTGTTTATTTTAAATCTGATCCCCAACCAGTAGGAGACCCCTTTAACCAAACTACGTACATAAAATAGCAGAAATATGAGGAATGAATGGCCCAGGAGGGCACTATCACCATTTCCAGCGTCCTGTGGAGAGTGTGTGTGTCCTCACGGATCCTGCAGACACTTCCGAGCGGTAGCTGTGGGCGGTGGAACGCACGCTTGGAGCGCAGACGTCACTTCCGGGTCGCGGGTAGTCGTGGTTACGCTCTGACGCGTTTCGTCATCTGACTTCAACAGAGGACGCCCTCTGATACTCACCTTAGTACTCTGAACTGGTTATTTCTTTTTTACGTGCTGGACTTTTTTTCAGTGGTATTATCCACGGGTCTTTTTATGAATTTATATTTTAGCGCTGTTTTGTGTAAAACCCACGATCCAGTATTTTGAACTGTTTTATTGTTTTACCACCTTTATTTTATACTCAAGTATATACGGTACTTTTTCAAATTCAAATAGTTTTCAAATTTGAAAAGTTTTTGAATTTGAAAAGATTTCTAATTCAACGCTTTCGAATTCGAATAGTTTTCCAATTTCCAAAGTCGTCCGAATGCATTTTCATCCGAATTTCTGAGATTTTCGCGTTCCTTTTAAAAAACGATAACAAACGTGCAGAATCCGGAATCCTAAAGATCCAACATAAAAAATGCTTTATTTTCGCTTTGTTGCAACAACAGTTCGATACAGACAGAAGATTTGACATGACGGTGACAATAGCGATCTGTGTCTATCGAACCTGCGGTTGAATGTGCCTAACCTAACTCTATTAGTCCAAGATTATTCGACATAGAGAGAAAAGATTTAACATAGAGAGAAAAGATTCGACATTACAGAGACTTGAAGATTCGACGAAGCAGCTAAAAGCATACGATCTCCGTGAGCGGACATTTATGGTCAAATGCTCCGCCCATAGGCTATAGAAGAATTCTAATGTTGGTTGATTAGTAATAATAATTATTAATTATAATTATTACAAGTCATACAACGTTAGAATTCTACTATAGCTTGTGGGCGGAGCATTCGACTGGAAATGTACAATTGCAGCGTCGTACAGTTTAGCTGCTTCGTCGAATCTTCTTAGAACATTTGACAGACACCATAAGCCTTCAATGGTGTAAAAAATTAAAGCAATAAACCGGGCTAGCCAGTAACATAAATAAATATACAGCAGCACCTGTGATATGTGATAACATATAAAGTATACAAAAGAATAAAAAAGAACAAGTGCGCTAATGTGAATTGACTAATAATCAAAAATTATGAATCCACACATATATTGAATAAATAAAGTCCAACAGTGATAACAATGAATGTGTCCTGTAAAAATGAATATATCCTAAATAAGTGCCATCAAAAATCAGCAATGAAGGGAAGCCGTGAAGAGGTGAACCGCAAAAAGTTTGAAATTCGGTGCATGCACACCCGTGTCCACCACCAACAATCAAGCTGCTTACCAGAGGTAAGAAACAAATAAGCCCATCAGCAATCCCAGGGGGAGATCCAGAGAAATCCAGATAAACTTCGCAGAGTTCCAACGTCACTTGATAGGCAGTGGATACAGCAAAGATTTCCCAAGGAGAGAGAGGAGGCTCAATAGTGCATTACCCAATGTAAAATTTATTTTTTAAAACGGGTTTAAAAACACTTACACAATGTACAATTTAAAGAACATAACAACCGGCCGGTCCGCCGTACCTGTCCCGTAGTGATGACGTCAGCACGCACACCTCCCGACGTACGTTTCGTGTTCCTACACGTCGTCTTGGGGATCAGGTGACGTGCTGACGCATCACAAGATATAGGAAGAAGGAAGCCAGGCCTCGCTCTGAGCGGCCAATGGAGCTGCGGCAATTACACCGAACCTCCACACCGCCTACAAGGCCCGGCCCAGAACCAAGCCTCGCTCTAAGCGGCCAATGGAGTCATGGCAGTTATACCAAGCCTCCATCCCGCCCACAAGGCCCGGCCCAGAACCAAAATAAGACCAAGCCTCACTTTGAAGTACAGGCAGCGGTATATAAATGGGCAAATGTAGCCCCAAATATATTCTAAATAAGAGGGTACCACATAAAATGACATCTAGGTGATAAAACCTAATGGAAATTAACCATGTCGTGTAAGTGGACAGGTTTAATGCCTAATATGAAAGAACATCCACATGTCCACCACAGCACGGTATACCATTTGAACCTAAAAATAAAAAAGGTATATTATGAAAAATATATACATATGTGTGTGTCATATGAAAACACACGTATGTATAAATGATATTGAAATTTTTTTTAAAAAGGATTTATATCTTTTCTTCTCATATGAGGAAAGAAACCTTTGTAAAATATCATGTATGATGGAGGTCAAAAAAAGACAAAAAAATACCTCCACCAAACCTGATAATAAAGGAGAAGAGGGGGGGGTGTTATTCTGGCACGTAAGGGCCCAATAGGGGTCCATATTATGACAAAATTACACACATATAAATGTATATTGGTAGACAGTTCAAATCAACAAAATGCCAGACCTCACATAGCTCTCAGATATATGGACATAGCCCCCACTCGCACCAAACTAAGAGTTATCGATGAAAGCGTTGAGGTCTACCTCAACGTTCATCCCAAACGGTACATAACTCTTCAGTTTGTGGATCCAGGACATCTCTAGTCTAGAAATACTTCTAATCATAAAGTCTCCTCTCCATCTGGTAGAATATTTATCAATCCCCAGAAAGATCGTATTAGTGGGGTCTTTATCATGGATCTCTAAATAGTGCCGGGATACTGGGTGTTTTGGGAAACCTGTGAGGATATTTGTGATATGTTCATTCAATCTAACACGGAGAGGTCGCTTGGTCCTGCCCACATATTGAAGCCCACATGGGCATTGCAGGAGATATACGACCCTCTCCGTGGAGCAAGTAATGAAAGGCAATATTTTATGCTCAACATTAGTTACGGTGGATTTAAACGTATTGGTACGCCTATGGGTACATCCGCTCAACGAACATACTCTGCACCTCCTACACTGATAGAAGCCTACCAACTGATCAAGAAAGGTCTTATGCACAGACGGAGGATCTAGTATATTAGGTGCCACTCTCCCACGTATGGAGGGTGCACCTTTGTATACGACCTGAGGATGAACAGGTAATACTTCATGTAAAACAGGATCATTGGTAAGTATATGCCAATGTTTTTTAATCAACTGTTTAATGCCCCTATATTGGGCTGAATAGGTGGTAACAAATGGGATGGATGGTACTCTTGATTGAGACCTAGGCTTCTCAGCCAATAGATCTTTCCTATCCAACAATGCCACTTCGTTTAAGGTATGAGTAAGTGAGTCATTGGAATACCCTTTTTCCACAAATCGACCAATCAAAATCTGAGCCTGTGTTAGGAATTCCTTATGGTCTGTACAGTTCCGTTTCAGCCTAATGAATTGGCTCTTCGGTACGGACTTAAGCCATGATGGATGATGGCAGCTATTGATAGGTATATATGAATTTCTATCAGTATTTTTAAAGAAGGTGGAGGTAGTGAAGGAGCCATCCTTAATACATATCTTTAAATCCAAAAAATGAATCTCCTCCTGACTTGCCTCAAAATTCAAAACAATACCCCTAGTGTTATTGTTGAGGTGCTCCATATAGACATCCAAATCTTGGCGCTCTCCATCCCACAGGAGGAGGACATCATCAATGTACCTCGCCCACAACATAAGTTGGGGCGGGCGTTGGACATAGACGACGTCCTCCTCCCATAAGGCCATGAAGAGGTTGGCCAGGCTGGGGGCATACTTTGCCCCATAGCCACACCTCTATCCTGCCTGTAGAATTGGTTGTTGAACCAGAAATAACTCCTGGAAGCAGCAAATGTTAATAATTCAAGAATATATGAAATCTGTTCATCAAACAATCCAGAGTCACGCCTCAAGTAGTATTCTACTGCAAATAAACCCAAATTGTGGGGAATAATGGTATATAAGGACGTGACGTCCGCCGTTACCAACCACATATTGTTTTTGGGGGTAATTCCAGTCATGATATTAATAACCTGGCGTGAGTCCTTAAGATGCGAGGGCATCATCGAAACTAACGGTTGTAAAAAGCCATCAATATAACGTCCTACCCGGGACGTGATGGAATCGATTCCACTAATAATAGGCCGTCCCGGGGGGGGGGATGGCATCTTTGTGTATCTTGGGAAGATAATAGAGAACAGGTGTACGTGGCGCCCTAGGCACCAAATACTCACTCTCCTTTCTATTCAATATCCCAAGATCAAGACCTCTTTGGACCAATACTGATAGCTCTCTGGTGTAAAGGGCCTTTGGGTCAGAGGGTAAGGGAGTGTATGTGTCCCGATCATTGACAATCCGGAACATCTCAGAGAGGTAATCAGCCTTGTCTAAGATGATGATACCCCCCCTTTGTCCGCAGGCCTAATGACAAGATCTCTATTTTTGCAAAGAGAATCAAGGCCTTCAGTGAGAGTCCTATCGGAGTGTACTTTTTTAAGTGGCAACTGGTCCAAATCCCTAAGAACCACATCCCTGAATACTTTAAGAGGAGGAGCCAATGCTCTGGGAGGGTTGAACAGAGAAGCATTGGATAGTCCCGAGTGGGTAAACCCAGGTGTCAAGTCATTATTTGTCCCAATGGGATTACATAAAAAATGGCGTTTAATGCTGACTCTCCTGATAAATCGATGAACATCCATATAGGTCTGGAATTTATTCAGCCTACATGGGGGGACATATTTAAGACCCTTATCGAGTACAATCTGTTCTGCATCAGTTAGAATAACAGAACTTAAATTAAAAATTCCTGAGCCCCTTATGATTTTTGTCTTTTTGTTTCTAGCCGTTAACCCCCCCTCTAGTTCCTCTCGTGCGTCGCACGACCTTTTTGTGCCTTGGCACAATTTGTGAAAACCCCAATTATGTCCCTCCTGTCCAGATGGACCGGGGTTGTCACAGATCTCATGATGAGTGGCACCAGAGTGCTGTATCTGACTCTGGTAATCATTCCCATGGTCGGATAGGGGGCCATATCGGTCACTAAGGGGAAAAAAATTGTTCGATACATCCACATTGTATTCGTAATCATCCCTGTACGTGGACGGACCTGGGGGTTGGAAATGGTAGGATGTAGCACCCTCTTTTTCCAAATGGCCCAAACCGTAACTTGAATGGGGACCTTGATAATACCCCTGAGCCCATCCCTGATTGGGATTTTGTGGGTACGGTGGTGCATTCCTATATGCATTCCCCTGATTAGGTATATAGGGTGGCCGAGGCTGATTAAATCCTGTAGGGCCATGGCCATAACCACGCCCCCGTTGGCCCTGAGATTGGCCCTGGGGTCCTGGTCTACGAAAGGGACGTGGAGGTTTGGGAGCCTGTGAGGGTAATCCCCTACCCCCCCACCCTGTCTGGAGGGTGACTGGTATGAACCCCGCCTCCCCTTTTGTGGGGCTTGTGTGCGACCCCCTGTTAAATGTTTATTGGCAAGTTGAGGGTTAGGAACAGATGGACCAATGTTCCCACTGTTCACAGTAGCCTGAGTAATAACCTCCATCTCTTGACTTATAGGGGCAGGCTGTTCGGCTAAAAGTTTCTTTTGCCAATCAAATACGATGCTATTCTGATAGTCAACCAAATCCCGATTGTACTTTTTCTTTTTTTTGAATTTCTGTTCCCTCTCCTCTTTCTCTAATATTTTTAAAAGAGGTAATGACCTCTCCTTATATTCATTGGTCCCGTTAAATGGGGTGAGTTGTTCCTTTAGGACCTTAACCACTTAAGCCCCGAACCATTTGGTAGCTAAAGGACCAGAGGTGAATTCAGAATTTTGCACTGCGCTGCTTTAACTGTAAATTGTGCGGACATGCAATGTTGTACCCAAACGAAATTTGCGTCCTTTTCTTCCCACAAATAGAGCTTTCTTTTAATGGTATTTGATTGCCTCTGCGATTTTTATTTTTTGCGATATAAACGGAAAAAGACCGAAAATTTTGAAAAAAAATGATATTTTCTACTTTTTGTTATAAGAAAAATCGAATAAACTCAATTTTAGTCATACATTTAGGCCAAAATGTATTCAGCCACATGTCTTTAGTAAAAAAAATGTCAATAAGCGTATATTTATTGGTTTGCGTAAAAGTTGTAGCGTTTACAAACTAGGGTACATTTTCTGGAATTTACACAGCTTTTAATTTATGACTGCCTATCTCATTTCTTGAGGTGCTAAAATGACAGGGCAGTACAAAACCCCCCCAAATGACCCCATTTTAGAAAGTAGACACCGCAAGGAAATTGCTGAGAGGCATGTTGAGCCCATTGAATATTTTTTTTTTTGTCCCAAGTGATTGAATAATGACAAAAAAAAAAAAAAAATTACAAAAGGTTGTCACTAAATGATATATTGCTCACACATGCCATGGTTATATGTGGAATTGCACCCCAAAATACATTCTGCTGCTTCTCCTGAGTATGGGGATACCACATGTGTGGGACTTTTTAGGAGCCTAGCCACGTACGGGACCCCGGAAACCAAGCACCGCCTTCAGGATTTCTAAGGGCGCAAATTTTTGATTTCACTCCTCACTACCTATCACAGTTTTGAAGGCCATAAAATGCCAAAATAGCACAAAACCCCCCCAAATGACCCCATTTTAGAAAGTAGACACCCCAAGGAAATTGCTGAGAGGCCTGTTGAGCCCATTGAATATTTTTTTTTGTCCCAAGTGATTGAATAATGACAAAAAAAAATAAAAAATTACAAAAAGTTGTCACTAAATGATATATTGCTCACACATGCCATGGTTATATGTGAAATTGCACCCCAAAATACATTCTGCTGCTTCTCCTGAGTACGGGGATACCACATGTGTGGGACTTTTTAGGAGCCTAGCCACGTACGGGACCCCGGAAACCAAGCACCGCCTCCAGGATTTCTAAGGGCGCAAATTTTTGATTTCACTCCTCACTACCTATCACAGTTTTGAAGGCCATAAAATGCCAAAATAGCACAAAACCCCCCCAAATGACCCCATTTTGGAAAGTAGACACCCCAAGCTGTTTGCTGAGAGGCATGGTGAGTATTTTACAGCTCTCATTTGTTTTTGAAAATTAAGAAAGAACTTTTTTTTTTTCTTTTTTTTTTTCAATTTTCAAAACTTTGTGACAAAAAGCGAGATCTGCAAAATACTCACAATACCTCTCAGCAAATAGCTTGGGGTGTCTACTTTCCAAAATGGGGTCATTTGGGGGGGTTTTGTGCCATCTGGGCATTCCATGGCCTCCGAAACTGTGATAGGCAGTGAGAAGTGAAATCAAAAATTGACACCCTTAGAAAGCCTGAAGGCGGTGATTGGTTTTTGGGGTCCCGTACGCGGCTAGGCTCCCGAAAAGTCTCACACATGTGGTATCCCCGTACTCAGGAGAAGCAACAGAATGTATTTTGGGGTGTAATTCCACATATGCCAATGGCATGTTTGAGCAATATATCATTTAGTGACAACTTTGTGCAAAAAAAAAAAAAAAAAAATTATTTTTTCCGCATCTTGTGTCAACATATAAAATATTCCATGGACTCAACATGCCTCTCAGTATATAGCTTGGGGTGTCTACTTTCCAAAATGGGGTCATTTGGGGGGGTTTTGAACTGTTCTGGCATTTTATGCACAACATTAGGAAGCTTACATCCACTCTTCTAACCACTTGAAGACAAAGCCCTTTTTGACACTTTTTGTTTACATGAAAACATTTTTTTTTTTTTGCAAGAAAATTATGTTGAACCCCCAAACATTATATATATTTTAAAAGCAAAGGCCCTACAGAATAAAATGGTGGGTGTTGCATTTTTTTTTCTACACAGTATTTGCGCAGCGATTTTTCAAACGCATTTTTTGGGGAAAAAATACACTTTTTTACATTTTAATGCACTAAAACACACTATATTGCCCAAATGTTTGATGAAATAAAAAAGATGATCTTAGGCCAAGTACATAGATACCAAACACGACATGCTTTAAAATTTCGCACAAACGCGCATTGGCGACAAACTACATACATTTTTAAAAGCATTTACAGGTTACCCCGTTAGATTTACAGAGGAGGTCTACTGCTAAAATTACTGCCCTCGATCTGACCTTCGCGGTGATACCTCACATGCATGGTGCAATTGCTGTTTACATATGACGCCAGACCGACGCTTGCGTTCGCCATTGGGCAAGAGCAGAGCAGGACAGGGGTGCTTTTTTTTATTATTAATTTTGCTTTTTTATTTTATTTTTAAACTGTTGCTTCCATATTTATTTATTTTTATCACTTTTATTGTTATCTCAGGGAATGTAAATATCACCTATGATAGCAATAGGTAATGACAGGTACTCTTTTTTGAAAAAACTGGGGTCTATTGGACCCTAGATCTTTCCTCTGCCCTCAAAGCATCTGACCACACCAAGATCGGTGTGATAAAATGCTTTCCCAATTTCCCAATGGCGCTTTTTATATCCGGGGGGGGGGCATTCCCTCCCACTGCTTGTAAAAGCAGTTCAGAGGCTAATTAGCCACTAGGATTGCTTTTACATGAAAGCCGGCCGCTGGCTGAAAAGAATGATACCAAGATGATACCTAAACCCACAGGCATCATTCTGGTATAAACATTCAAAGTCCAGCAACATACCAGTACGTTGCTGGTCCTTGTTGGACATGTATTGTAATCTTTTTTTTCATGCAGCCTGTTGGCTGAACGAAAAAAAAAGATTGATCGGTGGGTATTCCCACCATTAGAATACCGCCCTTCATCCACCCACTTCTAATGATCGGCATACATGCACCATTTATATATGCCGAAGCATGGGGGCATCTTCTCGCAAAAGTTATGCCGCGTACACATGGTCAGACTTTTCCACGGGCAAGCCTCCGTCGGAATTTCGACCGTATGTACGCGGCATTAGGAGCAAAATCGCTCCTCCGCTCCTCCGCCCCTGCTGCCCCAATGCTTCGGCATATATGCTTTTTTTTTTTAACTGTGGTGTTGAAATCACCTCCTACAGCACTGGAGTCGCAGGGATCAGGCCTGTCTCTGCGAAGGCTGCAGTTATGTGTGTTGTGTTTTGTAAGTGACAGTGATCAATCGATACTGCACTTGGGTGGCCTGGGCTGGACGGAGGGGCAAAACGCAGGTGCTAGCAGGTATCTGGGCTGATCCCGCTAACACTGCGTTTTTGGGAACCCTAAACTGCTGGGGACGCTAGTATAGATCTGATCAGATCAGATATTGAGCTGATCAGATACTATACCACTAAGGGGGGTGTATGCTTCACGCGTGGGTGTTAGTGCTACTGGCACTAACCTGACGCTGCCTGGGGTGTGACGCAGACCCTCTCTGAAGCTAAAACCTAACTGATATCACCCGCCGGGCGATCAGGGGGTTAAACCTTTATTGGGTTATATACGGCGGGTGCCCTGACACTATAAAAGCAAACTAAATAACCAGCGTCACCCGTAACACTTATATGATGATCACTGGTGAAAGGGTTAACTAGGGGCAATTAGGGGGTTAAAACCTTTATTAGGTAATATATGGGGGTACCTGAGGCTATATAAAAACCTGACGGCGAACCTAAAAAAAAATTACTGGCTACCTATCGGCATCACCGACACTAAGACAACGATCATAAAAACGATCGCTTAGCGACAGTGGTGATAGGGGGTGAAAGGGTTACCTGGGGGGCGATCAGGGGGTTAAACCTTTATTAGATAATATATGGGGGTACCTGACGCTATAAAAACCTGCGGCGAACCTAAAAAAAATTACTGGCTACCGATCAGCATCACCGACGCTAAGACATCGATCAGAAAAATGATCGCATAGCGACGGCGGTGCTAGGGGGTGAAAGGGTTACCTGGGGGGTGATCAAGGGGGTTAAACCTGTTTTAGGTAATATATGGGGGTACCCGACGCTATAAAAACCTGCGGCGAACCTAAAAAAAATTACTGGCTACCGATCAGCATCGCCGACGCTAAGACATCGATCAGAAAAATTATCGCTTAGTGACAGTGGTGATAGGGGGTGATGGGTTACCTGGGGGGCGATCAAGGGGGTTAAACCTTTATTAGGTAATATATGGGGGTACCCGACGCTATAAAAACCTGCGGCGAACCTAAAAAAAATTACTGGCTACCGATCAGCATCACCGACGCTAAGACATCGATCAGAAAAATGATCGCATAGCGACGGCGGTGCTAGGGGGTGAAAGGGTTACCTGGGGGGTGATCAAGGGGGTTAAACCTTTATTAGGTAATATATGGGGGTACCCGACGCTATAAAAACCTGCGGCGAACCTAAATAAAATTACTGGCTACCGATCAGCATCGCCGACGCTAAGACATCGATCAGAAAAATTATCGCTTAGTGACAGTGGTGATAGGGGGTGAAAGGGTTACCTGGGGGGCGATCAAGGGGGTTAAACCTTTATTAGGTAATATATGGGGGTACCCGACGCTATAAAAACCTGCGGCGAACCTAAAAAAAATTACTGGCTACCGATCAGCATCACCGACGCTAAGACATCGATCAGAAAAATGATTGCTTAGCGACGGCGGTGATAGGGGGTGAAAGGGTTATCTGGGGGGTGATCAGGGGGTTAAACCTTTATTAGGGGGGGTTAGGGGGCTATATTGGACCTAAAACTAAATGTAGTGACACTTTTACAGTCACAAATGTCACTGATTGCAGTGATCACTAAATAAATGGTCACTGCAATCAGTGACACTGTGACTGGGGGCTGGGGGGGGGCTGGGGGGTGATCTGGGGGTGTCTGGGGGGGCCTGGGGGGGCGATTTATGTGCCTATGTGTCCTGGTGTCAGTGTGCTGTTTTGTGTACTAACCTGCATCTTCTCCTGTACGGCGCTCGGTATATGTGAGCGCCGCAGGAGAGATGACATCACTTCCTCCTTCCTGGCAGGCAGGGGAAGCTCTCTCATTCGCCGGGAGCGATCGAGAGGGGGTGGCCGGAATCGAACGGCCGTCCCCTCATGCCGGATGGCTCCCGAAGGTAAAACGACCACCCACTGTAAAGAAGGGGTGTCCGATCGGACCCCCCAACTATACAAAGGCAATCACGTATATGTACGTGATTCTGCCTGTCGGTGCCATTCTGCTGACGTATATTTACAGTGGGCGGTCGTTAAGTGGTTAATCTCCTCATCTAACCGGGCCAATTTGATGTTTTTCCTCTCAATGAGAAACTGGAGGAAATTGATCCCAGCTGTATTGAAATACCTGAACCATTCCTCTAATTGTGTTTCTCCTTTCTGTGGACTTACTTCCCACCTGAGACTGCGTGGAACCATGTTGTTTTTAACATATGTTTCCAAATAGATATCCCATTGGGTGTGCGTCTCTGAAATCATGAGATTCTTAAGACGCATAAACATGCCCCCAAGGTCGCCTCCCTCATTAGAAAAAGCCTCAAACACACCCTCGGTGTTAACCACTCTAGTGGCTCTAAACTCAAAAATATCCATCACCCCTGGATGTGGGACGGATTATTTAGAGGATAGAGTTAGTGATAATATAAATCGTAAACAAATTCTATATAATACAAAATGAACTGTATGAGCAAGCTGCAGTGCAAATATCAAAAAATACAATGGTGTAAAAAATTAAAGCAATAAACTGCGCTAGCCAGTAACATAAATAAATATACAGCAGCACCTGTGATATGTGATAACATATAAAGTATACAAAAGAATAAAAAAGAACAAGTGCGCTAATGTGAATTGACTAATAATCAAAAATTATGAATCCACACATATATTGAATAAATAAAGTCCAACAGTGATAACAATGAATGTGTCCTGTAAAAATGAATATATCCTAAATAAGTGCCATCAAAAATCAGCAATGAAGGGAAGCCGTGAAGAGGTGAACCGCAAAAAGTTTGAAATTCGGTGCATGCACACCCGTGTCCACCACCAACAATCAAGCTGCTTACCAGAGGTAAGAAACAAATAAGCCCATCAGCAATCCCAGGGGGAGATCCAGAGAAATCCAGATAAACTTCGCAGAGTTCCAACGTCACTTGATAGGCAGTGGATACAGCAAAGATTTCCCAAGGAGAGAGAGGAGGCTCAATAGTGCATTACCCAATGTAAAATTTATTTTTTAAAACGGGTTTAAAAACACTTACACAATGTACAATTTAAAGAACATAACAACCGGCCGGTCCGCCGTACCTGTCCCGTAGTGATGACGTCAGCACGCACACCTCCCGACGTACGTTTTGTGTTCCTACACGTCGTCTTGGGGATCAGGTGACGTGCTGACGCATCACAAGATATAGGAAGAAGGAAGCCAGGCCTCGCTCTGAGCGGCCAATGGAGCTGCGGCAATTACACCGAACCTCCACACCGCCTACAAGGCCCGGCCCAGAACCAAGCCTCGCTCTAAGCGGCCAATGGAGTCATGGCAGTTATACCAAGCCTCCACGCCGCCCACAAGGCCCGGCCCAGAACCAAAATAAGACCAAGCCTCACTTTGAAGTACAGGCAGCGGTATATAAATGGGCAAATGTAGCCCCAAATATATTCTAAATAAGAGGGTACCACATAAAATGACATCTAGGTGATAAAACCTAATGGAAATTAACCATGTCGTGTAAGTGGACAGGTTTAATGCCTAATATGAAAGAACATCCACATGTCCACCACAGCACGGTATACCATTTGAACCTAAAAAGAAAAAAGGTATATTATGAAAAATATATACATATGTGTGTGTCATATGAAAACACACGTATGTATAAATGATATTGAATTTTTTTTTAAAAAAGGATTTATATCTTTTCTTCTCATATGAGGAAAGAAACCTTTGTAAAATATCATGTATGATGGAGGTCAAAAAAAGACAAAAAAATACCTCCACCAGACCTGATAATAAAGGAGAAGAGGGGGGGGGGGTGTTATTCTGGCACGTAAGGGCCCAATAGGGGTCCATATTATGACAAAATTACACACATATAAATGTATATTGGTAGACAGTTCAAATCAACAAAATGCCAGACCTCACATAGCTCTCAGATATATGGACATAGCCCCCACTCGCACCAAACTAAGAGTTATCGATGAAAGCGTTGAGGTCTACCTCAACGTTCATCCCAAACGGTACATAACTCTTCAGTTTGTGGATCCAGGACATCTCTAGTCTAGAAATACTTCTAATCATAGAGTCTCCTCTCCATCTGGTAGAATATTTATCAATCCCCAGAAAGATCGTATTAGTGGGGTCTTTATCATGGATCTCTAAATAGTGTCGGGATACTGGGTGTTTTGGGAAACCTGTGAGGATATTTGTGATATGTTCATTCAATCTAACACGGAGAGGTCGCTTGGTCCTGCCCACATATTGAAGCCCACATGGGCATTGCAGGAGATATACGACCCTCTCCGTGGAGCAAGTAATGAAAGGCAATATTTTATGCTCAACATTAGTTACGGTGGATTTAAACGTATTGGTACGCCTATGGGTACATCCGCTCAACGAACATACTCTGCACCTCCTACACTGATAGAAGCCTACCAACTGATCAAGAAAGGTCTTATGCACAGACGGAGGATCTAGTATATTAGGTGCCACTCTCCCACGTATGGAGGGTGCACCTTTGTATACGACCTGAGGATGAACAGGTAATACTTCATGTAAAACAGGATCATTGGTAAGTATATACCAATGTTTTTTAATCAACTGTTTAATGCCCCTATATTGGGCTGAATAGGTGGTAACAAATGGGATGGATGGTACTCTTGATTGAGACCTAGGCTTCTCAGCCAATAGGTCTTTCCTATCCAACAATGCCACTTTGTTTAAGGTATGAGTAAGTGAGTCATTGGAATACCCTTTTTCCACAAATCGACCAATCAAAATCTGAGCCTGTGTTAGGAATTACTTATGGTCTGTACAGTTCCGTTTCAGCCTAATGAATTGGCTCTTCGGTACGGATTTAAGCCATGATGGATGATGGCAGCTATTGATAGGTATATATGAATTTCTATCAGTATTTTTAAAGAAGGTGGAGGTAGTGAAGGAGCCATCCTTAATACATATCTTTAAATCCAAAAAATGAATCTCCTCCTGACTTGCCTCAAAATTCAAAACAATACCCCTAGTGTTATTGTTGAGGTGCTCCATATAGACATCCAAATCTTGGCGCTCTCCATCCCACAGGAGGAGGACGTCATCAATGTACCTCGCCCACAACATAAGTTGGGGCGGGCGTTGGACATAGACGACGTCCTCCTCCCATAGGGCCATGAAGAGGTTGGCCAGGCTGGGGGCATACTTTGCCCCCATAGCCACACCTCTATCCTGCCTGTAGAATTGGTTGTTGAACCAGAAATAACTCCTAGAAGCAGCAAATGTTAATAATTCAAGAATATATGAAATCTGTTCATCAAACAATCCAGAGTCACGCCTCAAGTAGTATTCTACTGCAAATAAACCCAAATTGTGGGGAATAATGGTATATAAGGACGTGACGTCCGCCGTTACCAACCACATATTGTTTTTGGGGGTAATTCCAGTCATGATATTAATAACCTGGCGTGAGTCCTTAAGATGCGAGGGCATCATCGAAACTAACGGTTGTAAAAAGCCATCAATGTAACGTCCTACCCGGGACGTGATGGAATCGATGCCACTAATAATAGGCCGTCCCGGGGGGTGGATGGCATCTTTGTGTATCTTGGGAAGATAATAGAGAACAGGTGTACGTGGCGCCCTAGGCACCAAATACTCACTCTCCTTTCTATTCAATATCCCAAGATCAAGACCTCTTTGGACCAATACTGATAGCTCTCTGGTGTAAAGGGCCTTTGGGTCAGAGGGTAAGGGAGTGTATGTGTCCCGATCATTGACAATCCGGAACATCTCAGAGAGGTAATCAGCCTTGTCTAAGATGATGATACCCCCCCCCTTTGTCCGCAGGCCTAATGACAAGATCTCTATTTTTGCAAAGAGAATCAAGGCCTTCAGTGAGAGTCCTATCGGAGTGTACTTTTTTAAGTGGCAACTGGTCCAAATCCCTAAGAACCACATCCCTGAATACTTTAAGAGGAGGAGCCAATGCTCCGGGAGTGTTGAACAGAGAAGCATTGGATAGTCCCGAGTGGGTAAACCCAGGTGTCAAGTCATTATTTGTCCCAATGGGATTACATAAAAAATGGCGTTTAATGCTGACTCTCCTGATAAATCGATGAACATCCATATAGGTCTGGAATTTATTCAGCCTACATGGGGGGACATATTTAAGACCCTTATCGAGTACAATCTGTTCTGCATCAGTTAGAATAACAGAACTTAAATTAAAAATTCCTGAGCCCCTTATGATTTTTGTCTTTTTGTTTCTAGCCCTAACCCCCCCTCTAGTTCCTCTCGTGCGTCGCACGACCTTTTTGTGCCTTGGCCCAATTTGTGAAAACCCCAATTATGTCCCTCCTGTCCAGATGGACCGGGGTTGTCACAGATCTCATGATGAGTGGCACCAGAGTGCTGTATCTGACTCTGGTAATCATTCCCATGGTCGGATAGGGGGCCATATCGGTCACTAAGGGGAAAAAAATTGTTCGATACATCCACATTGTATTCGTAATAATCCCTGTACGTGGACGGACCTGGGGGTTGGAAATGGTAGGATGTAGCACCCTCTTTTTCCAAATGGCCCAAACCGTAACTTGAATGGGGACCTTGATAATACCCCTGAGCCCATCCCTGATTGGGATTTTGTGGGTACGGTGGTGCATTCCTATATGCATTCCCCTGATTAGGTATATAGGGTGGCCGAGGCTGATTAAATCCTGTAGGGCCATGGCCATAACCACGCCCCCGTTGGCCCTGAGATTGGCCCTGGGGTCCTGGTCTACGAAAGGGACGTGGAGGTTTGGGAGCCTGTGAGGGTAATCCCCTACCCCCCCACCCTGTCTGGAGGGTGACTGGTATGAACCCCGCCTCCCCTTTTGTGGGGCTTGTGTGCGACCCCCTGTTAAATGTTTATTGGCAAGTTGAGGGTTAGGAACAGATGGACCAATGTTCCCACTGTTCACAGTAGCCTGAGTAATAACCTCCATCTCTTGACTTATAGGGGCAGGCTGTTCGGCTAAAAGTTTCTTTTGCCAATCAAATACGATGCTATTCTGATAGTCAACCAAATCCCGATTGTACTTTTTCTTTTTTTTGAATTTCTGTTCCCTCTCCTCTTTCTCTAATATTTTTAAAAGAGGTAAAAAAAATAATTTCAATATCATTTATACATACGTGTGTTTTCATATGACACACACATATGTATATATTTTTCATAATATACCTTTTTTATTTTTAGGTTCAAATGGTATACCGTGCTGTGGTGGACATGTGGATGTTCTTTCATATTAGGCATTAAACCTGTCCACTTACACGACATGGTTACCGTATTTTTCGGACCATAAGACGCACTTTTTTCCCCCAAAAATGTGAGGAAAAATGTCTCTGCGTCTTATGGTCCGAATGTACATCAGGCTCCGCCCCCCGCCGCTGCTGTCAACGCCCCCTCGCCACTGCTGGCAAAAAAAAGCCACCCCCTGCACGAACCCCCCCCCCCCCGACCTGTACTCCGGAGTCCTGGTTCCCACGGCCTCCTCCCGCACAGATGCCCAGCTTATTGCTTCAGCCACCGCTGCAGCCACGGAGGTAACTGCCTGGCCAGTGATCTGCAGCCTTGTGTGCTGCAGGTAGGAGAATTACGGTGTACAGAACACCGGAGTCTGGGAGCCGGGACATGTCCTGAGAGAAGGGAAAATCATGTCCACTGCCCCACAATGCAGCGCGACATGCCGCTCAGACTCAGGTAGGAAACTATTGTAAGGGGAGAGTGGGGAGGAGTGGATGGAAGGCTGTGCAGTCTCCTAATGCTGTGTTTGGAGGAGTGGTGACAGCCTGCTCTGCTGGGACTTGTAGTTCCTCTGTTTGGGGGGCTGAAATATGGCAATCTGCTCTGCTGGGACTTGTAGTGCCTCTGTGGGGGGGCTGAAATATGGCAATCTGCTCTGCTGGGACTTGTAGTGCCTCTGTGGGGGGGGCTGAAATATGGCAATCTGCTCTGCTGGGACTTGTTGTGCCTCTGTGGGGGGGCTGAAATATGGCAATCTGCTCTGCTGGGACTTGTAGTGCCTCTGTGGGGGGGCTGAAATATGGCAATCTGCTCTGCTGGGACTTGTGCCTCTGTGGGGGGGCTGAAATATGGCAATCTGCTTTGCTGGGACTTGTAGTGCCTCTGTGGAGGGGCTGAAATATGGCAATCTGCTCTGCGGGGATTTGTGCCTCTGTGGGGGGGGCTGAAATATGGCAATCTGCTTTGCTGGGACTTGTAGTGCCTCTGTGGGGGGCTGAAATATTGCAATCTGCTCTGCTGGGACTTGTAGTGCCTCTGTGGGGGGGCTGAAATATGGCAACCTGCTCTGCTGGGACTTGTAGTGGCACAGGTCGGGCTGCAATAATGGCAATGGTCAGGCTGCATTATTGGCAATGGTCAGGCTGCATTTCTTTGGCACAGGTCAGGCTGCATTTCATGGGCACTAGTAAATATTTTAGTAGACCATTTGGTTCAGACTATATTTATTTTCTTGCTTTCCTACTCTAAAACCTAGGTGCGTCTTATGGTGAGGTGCGTCTTATAGAGCGAAAAATACGGTAATTTCCATTAGGTTTTATCACCTAGATGTCATTTTATGTGGTACCCTCTTATTTAGAATATATTTGGGGCTACATTTGCCCATTTATATACCGCTGCCTGTACTTCAAAGTGAGGCTTGGTCTTATTTTGGTTCTGGGCCGGGCCTTGTGGGCGGCGTGGAGGCTTGGTATAACTGCCATGACTCCATTGGCCGCTTAGAGCGAGGCTTGGTTCTGGGCCGGGCCTTGTAGGCGGTGTGGAGGTTCGGTGTAATTGCTGCAGCTCCATTGGCCGCTCAGAGCGAGGCCTGGCTTCCTTCTTCCTATATCTTGTGATGCGTCAGCACGTCACCTGATCCCCAAGACGACGTGTAGGAACACGAAATGTACGTCGGGAGGTGTGCGTGCTGACGTCATCACTACGGGACAGGTACGGCGGACCGGCCGGTTGTTATGTTCTTTAAATTGTACATTGTGTAAGTGTTTTTAAACCCGTTTTAAAAAATAAATTTTACATTGGGTAATGCACTATTGAGCCTCCTCTCTCTCCTTGGGAAATCTTTGCTGTATCCACTGCCTATCAAGTGACGTTGGAACTCTGCGAAGTTTATCTGGATTTCTCTGGATCTCCCCCTGGGATTGCTGATGGGCTTATTTGTTTCTTACCTCTGGTAAGCAGCTTGATTGTTGGTGGTGGACACGGGTGTGCATGCACCGAATTTCAAACTTTTTGCGGTTCACCTCTTCACGGCTTCCCATCATTGCTGATTTTTGATGGCACTTATTTAGGATATATTCATTTTTACAGGACACATTCATTGTTATCACTGTTGGACTTTATTTATTCAATATATGTGTGGATTCATAATTTTTGATTATTAGTCAATTCACATTAGCGCACCATAAGCCTTCAATTGACAGATTCAACCTTAATTCGGATTTTTGGACAAATGCATTTTTTAATGAAACAAAATAAATAAAAACTAATTTTGGGAGTAACTGAATAAATTTATTTTTTGGACGAAAACGAAATTCCGAAACTACGTTTTTCAGTGTGCACATGTCTACAGAATAGACTAGAATATAATAGAAACAAAGAGAGTAGAATAACAGAAAGAATATAACCATCTTCTAAAATCGAATTTCAAATAGAATAGATTATAAAAGAATAGAATAGAATAGAAAAAAAGACTACCATAGAATAGACTTTAATAGAATAGAAAACAATAGAATTTAAAAAACTATAGAATAGAATAGAAAGAATATAACCATTTCCCCAAATTCTAATAGAATCAATTCGAATTTGAATAGAATAGAAAAGAATAGCTTATAATAGAATATAAAATAACAGAATAGTATAGAAAAAAACAACAGAATAGAATAGATTAGAAAGAATATAACCATCTTCTGAAATTCGATTTGCGAATAGAATAAATTTGAATAGAAAATAATATAAAAGAATAGAATAGAATAGAAACGCATAGAATAGAAAATAATAGAATAGAATAAAAAATTTGAAAATTAATATAAGTAAAAAGACTATAGAAAAGAATATAACCATTTCCCAAAATTCAAATAGAATCAATTTGAATTTGAATAGAACAGAAAAGAATAGATTAGAATAGTTAGATGGTTATTATATTCATTATATTCTGTTGTTTTTTTTCTATACTATTGTGTTATTTTCTATTCTATTCTCTCTCTTATTTTCTATTCTATTCAAATTCAACGTGATCTATTTGAATTTTGGAACATGGTTATATTAATTCTATTCTATTTTATTGTTTTTTTTTAAATTCTATTCTTTTCTATTCTAATTTCAGAAGATGGTTATGTAGCGGGTGGTCCTAAATTTAGGGATTGTTATACAAAATTTAGGGGTGATTCGAGTGGTAGTTGGCTCGAATCTTTCAATTTACTGGACTCTGCCTTGCTGCTGTTTCACCTGGCTGGTGTGCAGTTCCCCTAAGAAGTATGGGTGGCGCTGTGATTTGTACTCGGGGTTGAACCACAGGTGATGGAGTAGCGATTGGGTGTCCTCTCTCGGCAGCCATGCAGTGGGCATGGTCTACCTGCTGTGCATGCCGGGAGAGGGTACAAAAGGGGCGGACACCATTAGAGAGGGAGCAATTCCCAGGGCCCATGCTCGGAGGGAGAACCTACGGTCCAAGTTCATGTGCGTGGCCCTCCAGGCTATGGGGCCACATGCACTTCAGTCCCAGGCACCTTTAGTCCTGGGACTGCAACTTCAGCCCTGGGCCCAGCACCTTTAGCTGGAGCCCATTTCGGGAGGAGGAATCCCAGGGTGCCGCCTTGCGAGGGGACCTGTTTCTAGAAGAGGAGGCTGGGGGAGGACCTTTCCGAAGGACTGGTGAGAGATCACAGTGAAGGAAGGGGTCCAGTAACTCTCCGGAGGGATGTCATCCATCCGAAAAGGGATCTAAACAACAGGACCATTAGGAGGTTCGGTACACTATAGATTCTGTGGCAGAGGATCTCCTGAACACATCCATTAGGGAATCTGATAGACTGTTCGAGCTACATGCCGGCTGCTAGTGCCCTTGGGTGACCATACGGGTGAGCTATACTCACTCTGGATCGAGTGGCAAAGAAGCTAGGAGTGCCTGAATTGATCTGTCTTCCTAACACCTTTCTCTCTTCTCAACTTTGTGGATGTTCATGTTTAAGGAAAAATAAACTCTACGTTGGAGTGGCTACTGGTGTGGACCTTGGAGTTTGTTCTTACATTCTAGGGACAGAAACCAGCTTTGAGGGGAACCTTGCTGCAAGACCCGTAAGTTAAAACAAGTGTGCTTAACCTCTGCAAACCAGGGGGTACGGGCATGGTGGGCATGGTGTGCCTTTTTCTCCTGTGAGCGAGCCAAGGACAGTGGAAAAAGAGGGCCGTGTGCTACAGTTATAATCTTTCTATTGTATGCTATTCTTTTTTATTCTATTGCTTTCTAGTCTAGTCTATTCCATTTTATTCTGTTCTTTTATTTCTATCCTATTTTTCTCTGTTTTACTCTATTATATTATATTCTTCTATTTTCTGTTATATTCTTTTCTACTCTATTATATTTTTTTCTATTCCATTCTTTTATTTTCTATTCTATTTTATTCTCTTTGGAAATTGGAAAACGTTTTGAATTTGAAAACTTTTCCAATTCGAAAACTATTCAAATTCGAAAGCTTTTCGAATCGATCCGAATTCAAATTTAAAAATTCAAATCTATTTGAATATGAATAAACAAAGTGAATTACAGGAGACGTTCTCCAAAACCTGGCAACTTTGGAACATATTTATATTCTCAGATGAAGGACAGGCGCTAAAGAATAGCACCACTGATGTGTGAACACATAAGACACAGTACTCTGCTCCCGATGTTTTACTGACAACTAGGTAGAGATTCTTGACCTTGATCCAAACGAGCAATCTTGATACTCCATACTTGCGAGTACACCCCCTCCCACCCCCTCCCCCCCCCTCTCTCCCAATCTCTCCTTTTTTCCACTCCCAACTACCTCCTCTCTATATCTCGGTCTCTGTTTCTTTTTATTCTTTTTATTTTTTCTATTTTTTCAAGTAGGTTCTGCCTACGTTAAGTCTGACTCCCACGGTCTATACCTGATTATACACAATCTGGCAGCATGGATAGATAACCACTATATGCAAAGATGACACCAATACCCATGTGCTAAAATATAACTGCACTGGAGATATCTGTGGAGGTGATGGAATTGGTGTCTGAAACCATCCTCCTCTGACTGGCAGCGCATGCATTAAGCTATAGGTCTGATCATCCATTGCTGTTATGCTTGGACTTTTGAAATGCTCTGGGATTTCATTCTCCCATTCTATTAGTGTGTGGGTCAGCGAAGAATTCGACCTGACATCCATGACCCATGCTTTCTGGTGTGGGGACAACGACATTATTAGCTGCTTTACCGCTACTTCTGGCCAGATCCCCGGGAGTTCAATAACCACTGCCGCGGCTGAATCAGTGCCAGCCAACGCGCACCACCGTTCCACTTCTAATGGGTCCAGGCCGGTACTTTTGGCGCGTTGCTTGCTGTATCAGGATCCCGGACTCGGAGCCCCCACGTGTAGCGCTACCCCCAGTTAAGAGAGCCGCTGAGTTTTGTTTCGGGCCCTGTATACAGCACCGCCAACCCCCGGCAATCTACTCAGCCCACACTGGCTCAGTTAGTCTACGGATTGTTACCTTGTAACGGTCTATACCTGATTATACACAATCTGGCAGCATGGATAGATAACCACTATATGCAAAGATGACACCAATACCCATGTGCTAAAATATAACTGGATTTACTTTGATGTAAAGATTCAAGTTAAACACATCACATAATATACATGCAGAGCCCTGCAGCAATAAACATATACCTCAGTGATAGTGCAGAGTGATCACCCGCCACGTGCAACTATCTTCTTTCCCTATGCGCAATATGGCGCAGCAACAAAGTTTTAACCCTGACCCTGGTCAGGCCTGACCCAGATTAAAACTCAGTCCCTTATAAGAATAATTCTTCGCATGCAACTTGAACGGTGGTGCACTTTCAGGAAACAATATTTGTAATCCAACGGTAGTAAATTAACAAGATGGGCCAAGGCAGTCACTAGGCCTAACAAAGTAAAAGGGTAACGAAGTGAGCAAGTGCTCGCTCACCACTCCGGACGCGATCCCAGTCCGGGCTTCCACCACTGTGTATCCGCACACAGTGTCTCCAACGGCCGGGTCTCCGGTCCAGCTGATGTCCGCAAACTCGAACAGAAAACAGGTGCCACCCAGGCTCCGCGGTGGGGTGGAAGGCTCTTTGGTCCGTATGCAAGGCCCAGGCTTCAGGCCTTACACAGCAGCAGATCCGCACAGGGAGTCCTATTGCTTGCAGCGTGGTGTCAAAAGAGGCAGAGCCAAGCCTCGCCCTCTTATATAGCCCCACCCATGAGTCTCTGCGGCTGCCCAATGCACCCTGGGTGCCAAACGGGGTTCTGGGTAACGTAGTCCAGGGGCCTTAAAGGAGACCCCGCTACACACTCCCCCCACTTAAACTCTTTGGTTCCCAAAGATAAAAGTTAACACATACTACGCACAACATTTGACAAAGCTGCGTATGATGTCGGCAGAGGGAGTTCCCACCAAAAACGAGGGGGTGGACTCCCTTGCCCACAGGTCACACTGTAATTCATGGCCTGCCTAGCTGTGCCAGTGGGTGAGTTGGGGTTGCCCCCCACTAAATAAACAGTGGAGGGATCAGGGTCTTTCACACTCCTCCTGGCAGTGACCACAGTGTCTTCTGAGCTCTCCCCCATTTGTGGGTAAGTCAATTTTCGGGGAGGCTTTATGGTCCTTCTCATCCTCCGTTCCCTTGGGATTTCTGATTCTGGTAATACAGGCTCCTCTTCTGGAACCGACTTGGGAGTTTCCACTGGTTCTTCTTCTGGAACCGACTTGGGAGTTTCCACTGGTTCTGGGACGCTCGACTCAGGAGCAGGGAGGTACATAGAATCTCTTGGATCCTCCTCTAAGAGTAAGTCACAGGCATCTTCCCAAGAATCCGACAAAGGGCTGGATGGGATGAATTCAGTAGCTTCTGCATTCAGTGTACTATCTATGGTGTCTTCAGTAGGTGGAAGATCTATAGCAGAAGTTTCTGGGACCTGGGAAGGCCATAGCCAATCAAGTTCTTCTCCCTCATTCTCACTTAATTCAGAGACATCTGATTCATTAATCTGAGGAATCTGGGACCTGGTGCTTGGCTTGGGAGTATCCAGGATGGAAGTTGACTCAGGAGAGTCCCTCGCAGGGGGTATCCGAACTGCCTCGGCAAGTGGGAGTAAATGGTTCCGATGCCAAGTCTTTAAGAGCCCCACTTTTCCTTCTGGCTTTAGTCTGTAAACAGGTAGGCCCGGCAGTTTCTTGCAAATAACGTAGGGTTCAGGTCTCCATCTGTCTGCAAGCTTGTGTTTTCCAGGGACCCCCAAGTTCCGTAGCAGCACTCTGTCTGCAGATTGCAGATCCTGAATCCGGACCTTTAGGTCAAAGTTTTTCTTGTTGCGGGCTCCCCTTTGATCCGAGGCTGCTTGTGCCTGCTCATAGGCCAATTTTAAACTGTGTCTGAGCCTGTCTACATATCCCTTGTGTGAAGTGGCCGAGCAGTGGTCTATGGAGGTACCAAAAGCCAGATCTACCGGTAGTCTTGCTTCTCTCCCGAACATAAGTCGATAGGGCGAGTACCCTGTAGCATCACTTGTGGTACTGTTGTATGCATGTACAATTGCTGCTATATGCTTACTCCAATGCTGCTTCTTTTCACTACTCAAAGTCCCCAGCATGTTGAGCAGGGTTCGGTTGAACCTCTCCGGCTGAGCATCACCTTGTGGATGATAGGGGGTGGTTCGGGTCTTCTTGATGCCTAAAGAATCCAGGAGCTTCCGAATCAGCCGACTTTCAAAGTCCCTCCCTTGATCCGAGTGGAGCCGTTGTGGTAGCCCGCAGTGTACAAAGTATTTATCCATGAGTACTTTAGCTACAGTGGAAGCCTTCTGGTCTTTGGTTGGAAACGCCTGGGCATACCGGGTGAAATGGTCGGTTATCACCAGAACATTTCCTAGTCCACTCAAGTCGGGTTCGAGGCAGAGAAAATCAATGCATACCAAATCCAGTGGGCTTTGACTCTGCAGATGGCCCATTGGGGCAGCTTGGTGGGGTAAAGTCTTCCTCTGGATGCAGCGTGCACAGGAGTGGCAGTATTCCTCGACTTCGGCCCTCATGCAGGGCCAGTAGAACCGGTCCCTAACGAGCTGGAAGGTCATTTCTGCTCCTAAGTGGCCATGATTGTCGTGCAGGGTGACCAGGTCGGTCTCTCGATGTTTCTCGGGCAGAAACAGTTGCCATTTGTCTTCTAGGTCATCAGAGGGGCCCCTTCAGTAGACCACTCCCTGACGTACCTGCAGCCTGTCCCATTCCTTCCTCAGCAGACGAGCTTCCTTTGAAGGGTAGCGTAATGCCGCGTACACACGATAGTTTTTCTTGTCATTTTTTTTCTTGCCGTTTTTCACATAGTTTTTTTCATGTTTCCTCTCAAGCCTGTCTTGCGTACACACGATCATTTTAAAAAACGATCAAGCAAAGCGCAGAGACTTATACCACGTACGACGGCACTATAAAGGGGAAGTTCCGTTCTAATGACGCCACCCTTTGGGCCGCTTTTGCTAATTCCGTGTTACCGCGTGTTAGTAAAAGTTTGGTGAGAGACGATTCGCGCTTTTCAGTCTTCGTGCTTTGAAGATCGTTTTGTGGAGTTCAGTTTGTGCTTGTGGGTTCGTATCTGTTTGGCAGGGCTTGTAGTCAGTTCGTATCTGTTTATTCAGTGCGTTCTCGTCTGCTCGGTCCTGTTTTTCAGCTTGTTCTTCATAGGCCTTGCTGTTCTTCCGTGCGTTCTTCTAGTTCGTTCTGAGCTTGCGACCGTTATCTAGCCATGTTGCGGCTACGTACTCGTCGGAGAGTTCGTGCTGTAGTTGGTGCAGGGGTTCATGCTGTATCCCGACTCCATGCCATGAGCAGGGTCAGGAGGAGTTCATGGACCAAGAATTGGTTGCTCCAGTGGCACCAGTTCTGTCATATGCCTTTGTTGCGGGAGATCAGGGAGAATAATCCTGATGACTATAGGAATTTTCTCCGGATGTCTGACCCCGTATTTCAGCATCTGTTGGCTTTGGTGTCCCCCTACATTACCAGGCAGGACACCGTTATGCGTGAAGCCATCAGTGCTGAGCAGAGGCTCATTGCCACGTTGCGATACCTGGCGACTGGGAGAAGCCTGCAGGACTTAAAGTTCTCCACAGGCATATCCCCCCAGGCTCTGGGTATCATTATACCAGAGACGTGTTCTACCATCCTCCAAGTTTTGCAGGAGGACTATATTAAGGTAAGTGTTCTTATTTCAAACATCACATTGTATGTATTTTTTAGAATGTTTTTTTGGGGGGGTTTATTAGCAGTCCCTAATTCCCATGATTCTTAGCTGCAGGGAATTTCCCCTTTCTCCACATGCTAATTTATTTTTTTGAATTTTTTCATTAGGCCTACATTAACATTTGCCTTACCTAACCTCTCCAGCATTCTATCCTGGGGCCATACCCACCTTGCCTAGTCCTTTCCATGTATTTTAATCTATGCTCCATCGTAGTGCTTTACCCTAAACGCCCCCTAAAGATTGTCTAGGAATGTAACATTTGTCCTAAATTCTGGCAGAGTGCTCCAGCCTGCATTTGTGATCTCCCCAACTCATCTTCAACCCCGCCCCCCATTTTTTTTATTTTTTTGCTTTTTTTGTTGCTTACTACTAATGTTTTAATTTTTCTGTTTCCCCCAATGTTGGCCATGAATGATTTTCTTAAATCTGCTTTCAATGTTTCAGTCTCAAAGTATTAATTTATTTTGGATTTCATTCCACAGTTCCCTTCTACGCCACATGAATGGCAGAATGTGGCATCGGACTTTGCCCAACGATGGAACTTTCCAAACTGTGGAGGGGCCATCGACGGCAAACATGTTCGGGTCGTCCCACCACCCCATTCGGGATCCTTTTATTATAACTATAAAGGGTTCCACAGCATCGTCATGATGGCAGTGGTGTCGGCCACCTACGAATTCCTCTATGTCGACGTTGACAAGAATGGCAGGATGTCTGATGGAGGAGTTTTTGCACAGAAGGAGTTTGGGGAACGGCTCCTTTTGGATCAGCTGGCCTTGCCACCAGCGGAGCAGAATGTGGAGGGACTCCCATTTGTGTTTGTGGCAGATGAGGCGTTTGGCCTGGGTCCCCATTTGATGAGGCCATTCCCGCAGCGCACCCTCACCCCTGAGAGGAGGGTGTACAACTATCGGCTGGCCAGAGCAAGAAGGGTGGTTGAAAATGCCTTTGGCATCATGGCCAGCCGCTTCCGCCTGTTCCTCACCTCCATCCACCTTGCCCCTACAAATGGAACCATGTTGTAATGGCGTGTTGTGTCCTACATAATTATCTCCGGGTGCATTCCACAAATTATCTGACTTTGACTGGGCCTGAGGCCACCTTAATGGAAGCAGAACATCTTGTGGCCCTGGAAGCTGCCCGTCCAGGCATGGCCCCCCAAACCGGACGTGAGGTCCGTGACAAATATGTGGATTATTTTGTGGGTAGGGGGGCCATTGAAATGCCTGATGACTTTTAACCTTTTAATTTAGAAAAATAAAACATTATTTTTCTCAAAGATTGGTTTCGTGTATAATTTTAATAATGGTTTATGTTTTTCGGAGGTTTACCTAGTGGACTTGTATTGCCATGTGTATTGTGCATTCTTAATTAGCCTTCATTGCCAGTGTAAACACAAAACATTGCTTATAGTTCACTTAGCACAACATTTACATAATGAAGCCACAACTTCTTGATACCAAAATACCATTTTTTATTTTAGTATTGGACAAATCCTTTTAAATGTAGATGTCCTAAACATTTTTTGCTTGTTAAAACGCCTGAACAGCCATGCATACAAAAAAAATATTAAAAAATATATCGGAAAAATTTATATTTACTAGTCCTAAAAGGTTCAATGAAAAACATACCTGCCAAAACACAGCAAGTTCAACGTTAATTTTTTAAAAAACATTAGACACGCCCAAGCACAGCCATGATCTTTTGTAGCCTTTCCTCCACCCGCTTGGTATTTTCCCTGATCTCTATCAAGTCTCGCTTTAATTTTTGAAGGTCACGACAGCAGACCATCAGGTATTAGATCAGGATCTGGGCACTGTGATGTGTCAAATTTTTGGGGTCTTCGGCCAGAACTGCACCTACATTACAAAAAAAATATGTAGTATAGAATATGTAGGCCTACATCTATTAACCTGCATCTGTCTGGTTTGACACTGACCTGTTTAGGTGCCACTTTCCACTTCCACAACCTCACGTTCCTCTCCATCATGTGGGTCTGGGGCTATTGTTGAAGGTGTTGGATTTCGAGGCTCATTTGACGTAGCTTTTTGAAGCCCTATGGAGATTGCAAGAAAAGGTATATTTTCATTATTAATGTTGATTTTAGGGAGAAAAATAAACCATGAGAAAATAATTTGCAAACATTCTTTTGAAGTGTGGTCCATTTTTCAATGGACCCCCAGTGACAACAGGAACACATGATTGGACAATGGATACATAGCCAAATACATAGCATCTATTTTTTTAAACCAAGTTTGACACATTGTAACACCCCAAAGTATATACACAGGATCACCTGTGTGTGACACCCTCAAACTTTGGGGCTTTTGGCCCACACTTGTACTACTGCGTTCAGATGTTTCATCAGCTGCTGAGCATTCTCTCCCTTAACATTACCATGCATATCCTTTTTTTTGTTCAAAAATGTCCTTTGGATTTGATCCCTAAAAAATTTGGTGACCAAATTCGCTACCCCCAAAAAAGAAAAGAAAATGGGTGTTCACATTGGATGATCCAAAAACATCGTTTGATGAACTGTACGGAGAATGAGGTTTAATACGTCCGTTTACGAATCTGAAAGATGGTATCTTTCACTGTACGATATCAAAGACAAACATACACGACATAATACAAGTAATAATCTCTAGCAGGGAAAATTGCATTAAAAAACTTACTTTTTCGTATAACTTTCTTGATTCGTTTGTATTGGTCGGGCTCCCGCAACTTCAGATCAGACCATCGTTTTCTGAGCTGTTCCTTCGTTCTGCACACCCCGAATTTTTGGTGAAGACTTTTGACCACTTTGCCCATAATTTTGGACTTGACCAGATTCGGCCTTTTATACGGCCCATGCTTGGCATCATAATCCTCCCTCTTTAAAATGGCGACCATCTCCACCATTTCCTCGAATGACATGTTGGATGCCTTATATCTCCTGGATCGGGATTTGGCCTCCTCAGGAATTTCATCCTCTGTCGAGGTAATCTCAGCCACCTGTGTCTCCGCCATGTTGCTAAGCACTACGATGAGCGAGAAGGGGCGGGGAAAGTACAATATCGAACGTCAGGGGCGGGGAAAGCGTGCGGAGTTCCAAGCATGCGCAGTGTATATCAAGTGCCGATCCATGTGTCGAAAATACGTTCATTTGGCGGGAGAGGGAGTTCGCAACGAACGTCTTGACCAAGGTACATAACATTATAAGGATTTTGGGTGCCGCAGAGGAGGAGATTTGGGGCTTTTATATCTGTCCAAAATGCTGATTTGATGATTGTTGCCTGAAACATATGTCTTTTCTTGGTTTTTGATTTTACAGAGAGAATGAATACATTCAAAAACCCGGAGTTCATGGGGGAGTTCATTGACAAATGGAAAGAACTCCCTATCCTGTGGCAGACCAAAAGTGGGTCCAATAAAAACAAAACGGCCAGGACAGCAGCACTGGAGAGCCTGCTTGCATTTGTCCAAACCCAGATACCCACAACAACTCTCCAAGATGTGAAAACCAAAAATTGCTACCATCAGGGGGACATACAGGACCCAGAGAAATATGGTCCTGAAGTCCCAGAGGTCAGGTGCTGCAGCAGATAAGGTTTATAAACCCAGTCTGTGGTACTACAGCAAGCTCTCTTTTCTGGATGACCAGCTGGAAGTGCGGGAATCTCTCCCCACCCTTCCCCCCAGAGGTCAATCCAGCCTTCCTTGCAGCCAGCCCTCCAGCCTTCCTGGCAACCCTGCTCTGACTTCCTCTGAGGATCAAGATCAGGCCCTTGAGGAGGCAGATTTGGATATATGGAGCCAGGTAAAGTATTGATATCTCCATTTAGATGTTACAAAAGTGATGCATTTAAAATGAGGTTAGTATTGTTAGGTATTTTATGTAAAAAAAAATAAGGATTTAAAGACCAAGATACAGTAGTGGTCAATTTTGATGTGGACAAGGCAACAATATCAGGAGGCGGAATCTGTGAGACTTTTCTAAATTGGTGAACAATGTGTGTGATTGATGGTGGCAAAAAAATAATAAAGTCCCTTTCTTTTTTTACAGCCAGAGCAGAGCCAGGAAGAGGGTGATGGTGGGGACCAGGAGGAGGCAGGGCCAAGTGGCACCCAGGAGGAGGCTGGGCCAAGTGGCACCCAGAAGGAGGCTGGGCCCAGCACAAGAGCCCAGATGTCTCCCCTGGTAATGAAACCACGAGGGCCAAGGAGAGGTAGGCAGGTGGAGGAGGAAACAAGAGCCTTTATCAAAGAGGCTACTGCGGCCCTGAGAGAGGCACCCTCTGCTGAGGAGGGCTTTGCCGCAGTCCTGGCCAATAAGCTAGCCCAAATGGACCTGCGGCAAAAGCTGTATAGTGAGACCCTCCTGTTGAAGGTGATCAACAAGGGATTGCTCGGTGAACTCACCAAGTTCACCGACATCACAGAGGTTGTCCCTACTCCTCCACCTCCTCCTCCTCCTCCTACTACTCCTCCTGCCACAACCTCTCCTCCTGATCCCCAGCCTCCGAGGAAGAAACCAACCAAGGCTGCAGGGAAGGCTGCAGAGAAGGCTGGAGAGAAGGCTACAAGGAAGAGAAAAAAATAATGCCTGCTGAAGTACCACAGACTGGGGACATATATGACTTAGCTGCTGCGGTTCCTGACCTCTGGGAGTTCAAGCCAAGATTGGCCTCCTTTTTGGTTTTCACATCTTGGATGTTTGTTGTGGGGTCCAAGGGATGAACAAATGCAAGCAGGCTCTCCAGTGCTGCCATCCCCTTTAATTTGTTATGTTCCGAAATAAAGGATACTTTTTTTGGGCTTTAAATACTTGACTATGTGATTTGTATTTCAAAAGAGAGTTTGCTAGGGAGCAGGCAGGAACATTTCAAATAATATTATTGTTATTAACAAGGGACACAAACCTCCTTGAGGCAAAATGAGACAAATTATGAAGGTTGGTGTGGGACATTTACCCAAACATAATTTAAGGAAAAAAAAAAAAAGGCCCTGAAAAATGAAGAGGCTAACTTAATTACTAAAAAAAAATGCAAAAAGAACCAAAATAAAAAAAATTATCTTTACATTTCTCCATGCATTTATGAGGGAGATGTGGCTTGAAAATAATATTTTTCTATCATTAAAAAAATTAGGAATTACTTTAGAAACAAGTTTGGCATAACTCTCAATGTCATTATCAAAAGAGGGTAATTGTTCAAGCATTCTCTAAAGAGGAACAGAATGTGCAGCATTAAAACAATGCTATTAATTCAACCGTGACGAATGTGCCATATCAATTTCCAACGCTAGCTTTACCAAAACGAGCGCTCCCGTCTCATACTTGATTCTGAGAATGCGCGTTTTTTTTCACGTCGTTAAAGCATACACACTATCGTTTTTCACGTCGGTAAAAAAAAACGACATGAAAAACGACGTGAAAAAAGAGAGCATGTTCGAAATTTTTAATGGCCGTTTTTCACGTCGTTAAAAATGCTCTGGAGCATACACACGATCATTTTTAATGGCCATTTTTTTTAATGCCATTTTTAACGGCATGAAAAACGATCGTGTGTATGGGGCATAAGAGTTTACCTGGATCCTGACTCTCCAGGGCTTCCAGGACCAATCTCCCCATGGGGTCTTCCAATTGGTCGCACCTCAGCTCCTTTTTTGACAGTTTTGGCAAGTTAGCCTCTTCCAGCTGAGTTACCCCACAGTATTGTTTGGGGACCCCTACTACAGTGACTCCTATCTCTTCTGCTCTTGAACCGCCACTGGCCTGGAGTTCAGCCCCCTGACAGAGGGCCCGCACCCCATCGGGTGCCACTCGATTCCAGTCTTCTGTACTGCTGGGGGGAGCATGAAATCTTCTTGACAAGGCGTCCGCATCTCGATTTCCAGCCCCAGGTCTATACTTCAGGCTAAAGTTGAACGCAGACAGGGCCGCCAGCCATTTGTGTCCTGTGGCATCCAGCTTTGCTGTGGTGAAGAGATAAGTAAGGGGGTTGTTATCAGTTTTCACTTTGAATTCTGCCCCATACAAGTAGTCTTTGAGCTTGTCTACTACAGCCCATTTGAGGGCCAGGAACTCCAACTTGTGGGTGGGGTAGTTCTTTTCCTAGGGGGTTAGACTCCTGCTTACATATGCAACGGGTCTCAGTTGCCCTTCATGCTCCTGATAGAGCACTCCTCCCAAGCCATCGTGACTGGCATCCACATGGAGTTCATAAGGTTTCTTTGGGTCTGCGTAAGCCAGGACAGGGGCAGTGGTTAAGCTTTTCTTCAACATCTGGAAAGCCTCTTCACACTTCTCATTCCACTGATCCTTGACTGACTCCCCTGGCTTCCTGGGGCCTGAGTCATCCTCTTCTCCTTCCTTCTTGAGCAGCTCATTTAGGGGTTTTGCAATCCGGGCAAATCCTTCCACGAACCTCCTGTAGTAGGAACACAACCCCAAAAAGGATCTGAGTTCTGTCACAGTGGTGGGCCTAAGCCAGCAGGTGACTGCCTCCAACTTTTCAGGGTCTGTAGCTACCCCTTCTTCAGACACTATGTGTCCCAGGTAGTTGACGGATGACTGATAGAACTGGCACTTTTCGGGTGAAAGCTTGAGTCCCTCCCCACTGAGCCTTCTCAGAACCTTCTCCAGTCTCTCCTCATGGTTCTCCCAAAGACAATGATGTCATCTAAGTAAACAAGAACTTCGATGAGGTTCATGTCTCCCACAGTCTTTTCCATGAGGCGTTGAAAGGTGGCTGGAGCTCCAGAAAGACCTTGGGGCATCCTGTCAAACTCGAAGAACCCCACTGGAGTTATGAAAGCTGTCTTCTCCTTGTCTTCCAGATGCATGGGGATCTGATAGTACCCACTCTTGAGATCCATTACACTGAACCACCTTGCTCCGGACAAGCTCTGTAAGGCATCCTTGGGGTGGTATACTGGTCAGGTATGGTTCTCCGGTTGAGGGTCCTGTAGTCTATACATAGCCTCAATGACCCATTCTTCTTCCAGAACCACCACTATCGGAGAAACATAGGGGCTTCTGGATTCTCGGATAACACCGGTTCGCTTGAGCTCGGCGAGCTGCTCCCGCAAGTCTTCGAGGTCTGCCAATGGGACTCGCCGGACTCTCTCCCTGAAGGGCTTGTCTTCTTGGAGGCGGATTTGGTGGGTGGCACTCTTCGCACACCCCACATCGAACTCATCTTGGGAAAAAATCCGCCCCCATTTGGTCAACTGGGCCTTGGCTCTCTCTTTCCAGGCCCTTGACAGGTTCGGGTTCTCCATGCAGAGCTTCTCCCAAATAGTCCTTTCTCTATCTGTCTTCTCCACATCTGACAAGACAACCGGGGTAGCAGGGCTCACCTGGCCCAGTAACATCCTGGCTGGGATTTCCATCGGACCATCCGTAGTATTCCTGACACTCACAGGTACTTTACAGTGTGCCTTCTTCAAGGCCCTCAACGGGACCACTTCTGGGACTACCTCTAAGCCTGAGTGTTCTTCCCTTGGGTCAGGTTCCAACATGACAAAGGGCCCAGGCTGCTCTCAAGTGAGCTTCACAGTGGCTCTGAGACAGGTTACTTTGCCGGGTTGCAGCACTATTCCTCTTCTTCCCAGCCTCCAGACCTTTCCTACCCCCTCTTCCGGGGCCTTCTGCTCTTGGACCAGTCGCTGGTAGGCTGTCTTCAGCATTGGGTGGATCTTGGTGGCCGTGTGGTCCTTCTTTCGTACTAGAGGGGCCAAGAGTCTCCGAACCAGGTCTGTGTTGGTCACTATTATTATGGAGCTCTTGCTAGCTCCAGGCGGTCGGGGGCATACCACAGCCAGGGTGTCGAACACTTTAGCCTTCCCGGCTACAGATGGATCAAAGGTCAGTTTTATGGACAGGTAGCCATCATAAGGGAAGCTCCTGGTCCCAATCCCCCATATCTTCAACTCTTCTATGTTCTGGATGGGTAAGTGGCTCAGATGCTTGGCATAAAAGTCTCTGTATAACAAGGTCACTTGTGCCCCAGTATCCAATATGGCTCTTGTGTAGACTCCCTCCACCTGGACAGGTACTATGGGTGAGGGGCCTACCAGCTTCTCTTGATATTGCTTCAAGGGGGTTTCTTTCTTTTGATCCTTGCATTTCCCTTTTGGACTCTCTTTCTTCCATTTCTCTTTGGACTTTAGTCTCTCTTGGGCTTGGTATGCATTGATCTCCCTCCTCTTAGTGGGTGTAGCTACCCACTGAGGGACACTATTCTCTTTCTTTGGTGTGTATTCCCGCTGGGGAATACTGTGTTTCTTCTGAGGGGTGGTGCCCCCTTCTTTTCTTTGCTTATCATTCAGTTTGGAGCTCACTGGAGATGATGGGCACCCGGTTGACTCCTTCACCGGGGCCCTCTGAAGTTTTCCGCGGGCTTGCGGTTATTCATTTTTTTCTTCTTGGGACTGGAACACACTTTGGCGATATGACCTGCCCCTCCACAGTTGAAACAAATCGCATCCCCCCAATCTTGCAGGGATGCGGGCGCTGAGGTGTCTGGAAACAGCTCCTTCCTCTGACATTCCCTCTCTGGTACCCCCTGATCTTTGGCCATCAGGGAGGTCAGCATCCCCAATACCTGGGACATCTGTGACTTCAAGGTATCCACCTCTGAGTCTCTCTCTAGGGTCGTGGCCGTCCTGACCATCACCGCCGGAGGATGGGTTGGTTCAGCTGTTTGGTTCCTTCTTTTGTCTTCCAACATAGCCTCTTCCTCTCTGACCACTCGGATTAAGTCAGGGTACTCCAGGCTCTTCCCATCCTGTCGAGTGCGTAACGCCAATGCGATGGGGTCTAGGGGCTGAGCTCCCCTCAACACCTGCTGAACACGGGCCTCATCCACCTTCCTTGGATCAATTCCCTTCTTCAGTATAATTTTATGCAGGATCTTATCCAGACGCCTCATGAACTCTGACAGTTTCTCTCCTGTCTTTTGGTAGCAGTGTTCCAGCTGGTAAGTGAGCTCAGTGACTTTCTCTGTTCCACCGAACACATTCTGCAAAATGTCCAGATAATCCTGTGCATCACAGTCTGTCTTGCTCAGCTTGAGGTTGCGTATGGCCTCCAAGGCAGGCCCCTTCAGACTCTCTGTGATTCTCTGTTTCTTCTGGTGTTCTGGGACTTCCCATTCTTCTAAAGCCTGAGTGGCACCGTCTAGCCACTCCTCAAATCCCTCTTCCCCCGAAGGTACAGGCTTCCTTCCAGAAAATATCCCAAGTTTTCTGTATCCCGACATCGGGTAGTCTGTAGGATCCTTCTTGCACTGGGCTACAATCTCCCCCAGGACCGCGCATAATTCTGCGCTGAGGGTGGCCGGTAGTGATCCGGGACTCTCTTTCTTATGCCTTCCTGCTTTTGGGGACTGCACTGGAGATATCTGTGGAGGTGATGGAATTGGTGTCTGAAACCATCCTCCTCTGACTGGCAGCGCATGCATTAAGCTATAGGTCTGATCATCCATTGCTGTTATGCTTGGACTTTTGAAATGCTCTGGGATTTCATTCTTCCATTCTATTAGTGCGTGGGTCAGCGAAGAATTCGACCTGACATCCATGACCCATGCTTTCTGGTGTGGGGACAACGACATTATTAGCTGCTTTACCGCTACTTCTTGCCAGATCCCCGGGAGTTCAATAACCACTGCCGCGGCTGAATCAGTGCCAGCCAACGCGCACCACCGTTCCACTTCTAATGGGTCCATGCCGGTACTTTTGGCGCATTGCTTGCTGTATCAGGATCCCGGACTCGGAGCCCCCACGTGTAGCGCTACCCCCAGTTAAGAGAGCCGCTGAGTTTTGTTTCGGGCCCTGTATACAGCACCGCCAACCCCCGGCAATCTACTCAGCCCACACTGGCACAGTTAGTCTATGGATTGTTACCTTGTAACGGTCTATACCTGATTATACACAATCTGGCAGCATGGATAGATAACCACTATATGCAAAGATGACACCAATACCCATGTGCTAAAATATAACTGGATTTACTTTGATGTAAAGATTCAAGTTAAACACATCACATAATATACATGCAGAGCCCTGCAGCAATAAACATTGTGAGGGGGCTAGCTCGGCAGCGGGTATGTGTGACCCCCGGGATGGGCTCCCCACCCAAAACAGGCCCAGCAGACGGAGGTTGTGGTTTTCAAAATCAAAAAGGTGCGGTTTATTTTCTATTTACAGTGACAAAAACACAGCAAGGCAAAAAAAACATAAACAAAATAAATCCTGGTCAACTTGACCTCTGACTAAACTTACAGGTTTCCTAACTAACGACTGGGATCAGCCTAGTGCTGTCCTAGTCCCTGGTTTTAAATGTCCAAGCAAAATATAGCCACACAGGCTTTCTCTCACCGCACAGGGGTTCACTCTCCCTAGACAGTCCACACAGGTCTGCTTCCAGGCATGAGCTAACATCTAATGAATCTGGGAGTTTTTTATAGAGGCCTAAATGAGCTGACAAGCTTCAGCTGGCCTCATCAACTCCCTGTCTGCACGACGCCCAGCCCTCTCCCTAGAGGTATGAGTCATCAATGAGCCCACTAGTCTCAGCTGGGCTTATACAACTCTCCACCTAGCTGTATAAGTCAGCGTAAAGCCTGAATCTGGGCGAAATATATCTACCCCCCTGGATGCAACCAGGTGACTTTACCTTCCTGCTGTCACATACCCCCCCCTCTTGTTTTAACCTCGGGGTTGGAACACCAGCAATCAGGCATTCATGTACTCGAGACAAAGCATCCACATTCCCCATTTGAACGCCAGGGCGATGCTTTACTGTGAAGTTGAATTCCTGGAGGGCCAGGAACCACCTATTCACTCTTCTATTTGTTTCCTTGTTTTGAGCCATCCACTTTAACGGAGCGTGATCCGTAACCATGTCAAAGTGCCTACCTAGCAGGTAGTACCGAAGGGAATCTAGAGCCCACTTCACCGCTAAACACTCCTTTTCAACGGTGGCGTAATTTACCTCATGGGACTTCAACTTCCTGCTGAGGTAAATGACTGGGTGCTCTTCCCCGTTCCAGACCTGGGACAATACTGCTCCTAACCCCACATCTGACGCATCACTTTGTACGACAAAGTCTCTAGAGAAGTCGGGTGAGTACAACACTGGCTGGCTACATAAGGCTTGTTTCAAGAATTGGAATGCTGCCTCAGCCTCGGGGGTCCATTTAATCATGACCGACCCTTTCCCCTTCGTCAGGTTGGTTAGGGGCACAGCCTTAGAAGCAAAGTGGGGAATGAATCGCCGATAATACCCAGCGATTCCCAGAAAGGCTCGTACCTGCTTCTTGCTGTTGGGACGTGGCCAACTCTGGATGGCCTCGACTTTGTTGAGTTGGGGTTTTATTACTCCCCTCCCAATGGTGTACCCAAGATATTTGGCCTCCTCCTGCCCAATGGTACACTTCTTGGGGTTAGCCGCAAACCCTGCTTCCCGAACAGAGTCCAGGACTGCTTGCACTTTTGGCAGATGTGAGGCCCAATCTGTGCTATGGACAATTATGTCATCCAGGTAAGCCGCAGCATACTTCCGATGGGGCCTCAGCATCTGGTCCATTTTCCGCTGGAATGTGGCCGGCGCATTCTGTAACCCGAACGGCATTCTTTTATATTGGAACGCCCCGTCTGGGGTTACAAATGCGGTTTTCTCTTTGGCCGACTTGGCCAGGGGGATTTGCCAATACCCTTTTGTGAGGTCAAGAGTCGTCATGTATCGGGCTGTTCCCAGCCGGTCGATCAACTCATCTATACGTGGCATGGGGTAGGTGTCAAATTTTGTAACTTTGTTCAACTGACGAAAATCGTTACAAAATCGCCAGCTCCCATCCGGTTTAGGCACCAACACAATGGGACTAGACCAATCACTTTGGGACTCCTCTATCACCCCTAAGTTCAGCATTCTCTGTACTTCCTCCCGTATTGCCTCCCGTCGGGCCTCTGGGATCCGATAGGGTTTTAACTTCACCCTTTCACCGGGCGGGGTAATAATGTCATGCTCTACCCCAGATGTTTGTCCCGGCAGCTCAGAGAATACCTCCTTGTTGCGAAGTACAAACTCCTTAACCTCCTGTTGTTGGGGTTGTGACAAGGTGGCTGCGATTCCAACCTCAGGAATCACGCAACCAGTTTGAGCTGGTGACCAAGTGTCTGCGACTAGGGACTCTCTATCCCTCCAGGCTTTCAACAGATTAACGTGATAGATCTGTTCGGGCTTTCGCCTTCCTGGTTGTCTGACCTTGTAATTCACTTCGCTCACTTTTTCCATTATCTCGTAGGGGCCTTGCCATTTGGCAAGGAATTTACTTTCAACCGTAGGGACAAGTACCAATATCCTATCCCCCGGGGAAAAGGTACGGGTCTTGGCTCCACGGTTGTACACTCTCTGCTGTGCCAACTGCGCTTGGGCCAAATGTTCCTTCACGATGGGCATTACCTGTGCAATTCGATCTTGCATCAGGGCGACATGCTCAATCACACTCCTGTGGGGAGAACTCTCACTTTCCCAAGTTTCCTTGGCAATATCCAACAGCCCTCTTGGGTGTCTCCCATACAGTAACTCAAAGGGGGAGAATCCCGTAGAGGATTGGGGCACCTCCCTAATAGCAAACATCAAATAAGGAAGTAGACAGTCCCAATCCCTTCCATCTCTATCCACCACTTTCTTCAACATTTGTTTTAGGGTTTTGTTGAATCTTTCAACCAGCCCATCGGTTTGGGGGTGATACACAGATGTACGCAATTGCGTCACTTTGAACAATTTACACAGCTCTTTCATAACCCGGGACATAAAGGGTGTACCTTGGTCCGTAAGCAGTTCTTTACAAATACCCACCCGGCTAAAAACAAGAGATAGCTCTTTGGCTATGGTTTTGGCCGAGGTATTTCTGAGAGGGATCGCTTCTGGATAACGGGTGGCATAGTCCATTATAACCAATATGTACTGGTGCCCCCTAGCGGACTTGATTATAGGACCTACCAAATCCATTGCGATTCTCTCAAACGGGACCTCAATGATGGGTAGAGGGACCAGCGGGCTACGGAAATGTGGCATCGGGGCCGACCTCTGACACACAGGGCAGGAGGAACAATAATTTTCTATGTCCTTCATCACCCCAGGCCAATAGAATCTCTGTAATACCCTCTCTCGGGTTTTCTCTGTCCCCAGATGACCTCCAAGAATGTGCCCATGGGCCAACTCCAACACCAACTTCCTGTAAGGTTTGGGCACCACAAGCTGCTCAACGGTTTCTTCTGCCCTTTTTGCCACCCGATACAGTAGGTCCTTCTCTACGCTGAAGTATGGGTAAGTGCCAGTATTATCTGGGTTCACTAACTCGCCATCTATTTTCACTACGTTTTCCCGTGCCTTTATTAGGGCGGGGTCTTTCAACTGTTCTGTGGCAAAGTTTTCCCTGTGAACCTCAAGATCAGAAAACTCCACAGACGGTAGGTTTTCGTCTGAGGAGGTGGGCTCCTCTCCAGTTTCTTGAGTCTCCCCTGCCAATACTGACAAGGGAAATTCCGGAGAGTCCTCACCACTCTCAGGGGAGTTCTGGCTATCACATTCCTGGTACATAGGGGCACCAGTGGGGGGCTCAGGATCATCCCACAGTTCCCAGAACTTCGGAAAATCCCTTCCCACAATGGCGTCATGCGGTAACTGAGATACTAAGCCCACTGGATGAGAGAGGGTACCTTTGGGGGTCTCGAAACACACCGTAGTCACTGGATACTCTCGGGTGTCCCCATGCACACAAATAACGGCTACCTTGCTATTCCCAGAGACCTCTGTTTTAACTAACTCAGCCTTTATCAGGGTCACAAGGCTACCTGAATCCAGCAATACCACAACATTTCTACCATTAATACACATTTTGCATAAATGTTTCTCAGTTCCCCGAATGGCAGTGCATGCGACTGTCGCACACAGCGACTGACGTCTGCCCGTCAGAAAGTCACACTGCATGGGTTCCTCCACAACCGGGCAATTTGCTGCAATATGTCCCGCTTGCCGGCAGCGGTAGCAAACGATCCTTCTTGCGGCCTCTTGAGCCGCTGATTTCCCAGGCTGTTCTCGCCAAACTTGGGGTAGAGCTCCCACCCTCTCACTCTCTCCACCCTCACCCCTTGGAATCCTCTTATCCGCCCCTGGGGATGGTCTGGTCTTAGGGTGGAAAGTCCGAGTGTCTCTGGAAGAGGCCGTCAGGTTCTCTGTAGCCAAGTATTTCTCCACACGATCCACAAGACCATCGGCCGTTTCTGGGTCTCCATGGCTTACCCACTTTTGGATGGCAGTAGGAAGAGCTCTCAAAAACCGATCCATTACAACACGTTCCACAATCTTTGGTGCGGACAAAGTCTCTGGCTGTAGCCACTTTCTGCTCAGGTGAATGAGATCATACATTTGAGACCTGGGGGGTTTTCCAAGCTGGAAAGTCCAGTTATGCACACGCTGAGCCCGGACAGCCAGGGTGACACCCAGCCTTGCCAATATTTCAGCTTTTAGCATCACATAGTCTTTTGCTTGGTTAGGCTCTAGGTCATAGTAAGCTTTCTGCGATTCACCAGTTAACAGAGGAGCCACTAGTCCAGCCCACTGCTCCTCAGGCCACTTTTCTCTTTCAGCGGTCCTTTCAAATGTGGTCAAAAATACCTCTGGATCATCCTCTCCAGTCATTTTTGTCAATAAACGACTCACCCCAAAGGACGCGGTATTAGTGGGACGGCTTTCCTCACTGGTCTGCGGACGTTGCTGCATTACTGCTTCCATCTGTTGTTGTAGTCTCTGCTCTTGCTTCTGCAACAGGTCTATGAAGCCGGCCTCAGATTGCTGTTGGGCTTGTTGCTGAGCCTCCAGACTCTGTTGTAAAGTTGCAAGGCTCTGTTGATGAGCTTGCTGCTGGGCTGCAAGGCTCCTTTGCAAACCTGCATTTGTCTGCTGTTGATTGGCATTTGCTAGAGCCAGCTGTTTCAGTATCTCCTCCATGCTGGCTTAAAAAAAAACTGCCACTGGTTCTCCACCAACTGTGAGGGGGCTAGCTCGGCAGCGGGTATGTGTGACCCCCGGGATGGGCTCCCCACCCAAAACAGGCCCAGCAGACGGAGGTTGTGGTTTTCAAAATCAAAAAGGTGCGGTTTATTTTCTATTTACAGTGACAAAAACACAGCAAGGCAAAAAAAACATAAACAAAATAAATCCTGGTCAACTTGACCTCTGACTAAACTTACAGGTTTCCTAACTAACGACTGGGATCAGCCTAGTGCTGTCCTAGTCCCTGGTTTTAAATGTCCAAGCAAAATATAGCCACACAGGCTTTCTCTCACCGCACAGGGGTTCACTCTCCCTAGACAGTCCACACAGGTCTGCTTCCAGGCATGAGCTAACATCTAATGAATCTGGGAGTTTTTTATAGAGGCCTAAATGAGCTGACAAGCTTCAGCTGGCCTCATCAACTCCCTGTCTGCACGACGCCCAGCCCTCTCCCTAGAGGTATGAGTCATCAATGAGCCCACTAGTCTCAGCTGGGCTTATACAACTCTCCACCTAGCTGTATAAGTCAGCGTAAAGCCTGAATCTGGGCGAAATATATCTACCCCCCTGGATGCAACCAGGTGACTTTACCTTCCTGCTGTCACAACATATACCTCAGTGATAGTGCAGAGTGATCACCCGCCACGTGCAACTATCTTCTTTCCCTATGCACAATATGGCACAGCAACAAAGTTTTAACCCCCACCCTGGTCAGGCCTGACCCAGATTAAAACTCAGTCTCTTATAAGAATAATTCTTTGCATGCAACTTGAACCTCGGTGCACTTTCAGGAAACAATATTTGTAATCCAACGGTAGTAAATTAACAAGATGGGCCAAGGCAGTCACTAGGCCTAACAAAGTAAAAGGGTAACGAAGTGAGCAAGTGCTCGCTCACCACTCCGGACGCGATCCCAGTCCAGGCTTCCACCACTGTGTATCCGCACACAGTGTCTCCAACGGCCGGGTCTCCGGTCCAGCTGATGTCCGCAAACTCGAACAGAAAACAGGTGCCACCCAGGCTCCGCGGTGGGGTGGAAGGCTCTTTGGTCCGTATGCAAGGCCCAGGCTTCAGGCCTTACACAGCAGCAGATCCGCACAGGGAGTCCTATTGCTTGCAGCGCGGTGTCCAAAGAGGCTGAGCCAAGCCTCGCCCTCTTATATAGCCCCACCCATGAGTCTCTGCGGTGGCCCAATGCACCCTGGGTGCCAAACGGGGTTCTGGGTAACGTAGTCCAGGGGCCTTAAAGGAGACCCCGCTACACATGTTTATGTCTATGTGCTAGTATTTTATGTTATGCCTCGCCTTGTACTGTGGCGGCCCTTGTAGGTCTCTTTCCTGATATAAATAAACAATTTATAAAAAAAAAAATTGAATTCCGAAAATGAATTAAACGGATTAAACAAATTTAACTAAACTAATTTATTTAAATAACTAATCAAAATGAAACAATTTTTTTCATTCTGCACAATGGCGTCCCTAGGGGGGGCCAGAGGGGCCCCGGCCCCCCCAACATTATGCTGTGCCCCACCATGTGCCCCCCCCCCCCAAAAAAAAAAAAATGTTTTGTTTTTTTTGCATTTTTGTATTTCGCTCGGGCTGCTGCTGGGGTAACATAGTCTCTCCTGAGAGAGAGAGCGTCCCCAGTCAGCTCCTGCGGGGGATTCCTCCCCCTCCCTCTGCTCGCTGACACTGCATAATGCGAGCGCTCACACAACCACAGCCGCCCGATCTGCTCCTTCCCCTGCATCCTCATTGGCACGGAGAAGCGCGAGTTGCAGGAAGGACTCCACGAGCACTGTGGGGGGGGGGGGGAGGGGGGCCCAAGCCTTCATCTCAGTTACTGAAAAAACAGTCTGATTTCTCCCGTCCTTAGGACAGGAGAACCAGCCTGTAAATTCCGAGAGTGGTGACTGCAAGCTGAGCTGAGTGTCAGTCTATGACACTCTTTCACAGCCCAGCGAGTCCAGCCACCCCCTCCCCCCTCACTCTCCTCACATACGAGCAGGGAGGAATACAGCTCCTTCTCCTACTTCCAGTCCCGCCCACAGTATCCTGGCATGCTGTATCTGAAGAGAGGGGATGTGTGGGCGGGAAATATGAAAATCAGCAGCATTCCTGGCTGTGTGTGAATGATGCCTGAGATTCTAGCCTGGACCATGGGTAAGTGTGTGCACTGCAGACTGCAGTACACTGTAATCACTGAACTGCATTATCTCCATCCCTTCTCTCCCCCATCTGTCTCCCTCCCCCTCTCCTGTTCTTTCAAGACCTTCACAATTTACTTTCACTTTCAGTTAGGCAGGTAATATACGGTGCAAATCTCTTCCCTGCATCCACAGATTGCAGGAAAGAAACTTGCATGATTCCCCCATCAACACAGACAGTGCTGACAGAGGAATATCCCTCCTGCCCAGCAATTGTATTCTCCCGACAAACAGTGATTATCACTAGTGGCTTTAGCAATCACTAGTGATAATCATAAGAGAATCTGCTCATTAATGGTTCAAATCTCAGCCAGTTCCTGCTGAACCAGCTGAGATTTAAACTGTCTATGGCTGGTCTTGGCTCTTAGGCAGCCCATACATTGATCACTTTTTTCATTCAACTATTAGGTTGAATGAAAAAATAAAGAAATTATCCAATTCCCCCATCTACACATTATAGGTGGATGGGGGAATGTTCCCAGTGTGGACCAGTGCTGGAACAACCAGAGTTGCTGTCCTGTCCTGGCTATTCACAGCGCTGGTCTCTGTCTCCATGGCAGCGGCAGCAGCACATTGGAACCCAGTGCTGGTTACTTTATGGGGCTGATGTACAGTAAGGTGACCAGATTTTTAAAATGAAATCCGGGGACATATTTTATTTTTATTTTTTTATTGGCTAATGGTAAAATATTGTATAAGCATATTTTCCTCAAATGATATATGCAGTGTATGTGGTGTTTATGGAATGATTGTATGATATATACGTTCCTTTCCACATTTCATCCATGAGATGAAAAAAAAAAATACTTCTTAGAATTTTTTGGGATAGGACTACCAAATGTTATGAAGAGAAGATAGAGAAAAACTTGGGGGGGATGGGGTCCCAAAATTTAAATCCAATCCAGGCAGGGGTGGCTCCAGACAATGTTTTTTTGGGGTGCTATGGTGGTGCTTGAAGTAAAACTGAGGGTGCTAATGCGGTGCGCTACCACACACCTGTGGGAGTGGCCATCAAGTGACGGTTTCATCATGGCGTCTAATGATGATCAGTATGTCCTGGCCTCTGTATACCAATAAAAAGCCAAAAAATGCAGCAAAACCCTACACTTCATTTATACATTTCTACAAATGGACTTATAAGTGAAATGGTAAAACCTATAGATGAATATCCAATGCAAATTAACCAATATATTGCAATTTAGTAGTGATGATGTCACCTCCTCTGCAAAAATATTTTGAGAATTTGCAGAGCAAATAATGGTGAAACCCCCTACATACAAAAATAATAACAGAGACGCAAATCAACCCATGTATTAGAATATATGATGGTGTCACCCTCTCTGCAAAAGGTAAGAAATATTGCAGATCTGCAATGTGCAAATAGTGGTAAAGCCACCTATATATAATCATAATAATGATAATAATAAAATGTACACTTGATGTATATATTTTACATTTTATTATGATTTATATATAGGTGGTTTCACCACTATTTGCACATTGCAGCTCTGAAAAATGTATTACCTCTTGCAGAGAGGGTGACAACATCACTACTATGTTCTAATACATGGGTTGATTTGTGTCTTTGTTATTATTATTATTGTATGTAGGGGGTGTCACCGCTATTTGCACATTGAAGCTCTGCAATTCCTCAAAATATTTTTGCAGAGGGAGTGACACCATCACTACTATATTGCAATACATTGGTTGATTTTCACTGGATATTCAGTTATAGGTGTTACTATATCACTTATAAGTCCATTTGTACAATTTTATAAATGAAGTATAGGGCAGCACTGCATTCCTTGCTTTTTATTGATTCGCGTTAGATGAGGGAACCAGCTAAAAAGATTCTCTTATTACTTTTAAGATATTTTTAGTTGCATGGTAATTGATTTACCTGATTAGTTATGTCCTCTGTATACTGGTAACCACTGGCCATGCATATTGGTGGTCAGTGTGCCCCTGTATGCTGGTGCTACATGCAGAGTGCAGGTGGGTGCTGGATACAGGGCTCAAGAGGATGCTATGTAGAGAGTGCAAGGTTCAGGAGTTAGTTTTGGAAAGAGTGATGGTCAGAGACTGCAGACATACTAAAGGAGATGTTCAGAGACTGCAGATATAATACAGGAGACGGTCAGAGACTGTGGATATTATACAGGAGAGAGACTGCGGATATAATACAGGAGACGGTCAGAGACTGCGGATATTATACAGGAGAGAGACTGCGGATATAATACAGGAGACGGTTAGAGACTGCGGATATTATACATGTCTGGGGTATTGTCCAAGTACTGGCTATAAGCCACTTACCCACATCACCTTATTTTAACTAAAATTACTTAGCCCAGACATATAATTTGGGTTTAATTGGCCATAGCAGCCCTTTTATTACATAACCAACCATAAAACTTTATTACATCATATACAGAATGAAAAAACATGTTATAACCTCTCTGACTGAAGCTAAATAGAAATATAAGGGTAACGGGACTTTTAGGGTGCATGAAACACACAATATTCAATAAAAAATATAAATTTATTACAAATATTATAAAATTCATATATACATGAACCATCAAATGTACATAATAAAGTTCCCAAAATGCATACAGACAAATGTCTCTACATGTTTCGCCATATATTTGGCTTCCTCAGGAGTTTGTCATGCAAATACTGGAAACAAAGAAAGTAAAATAAATACATAATAATAACACAAAATGTATACTCTAAATTACACCAAAACATAATATTCTTTTAAATGACTGAAAACCATATCACACCAAAGAGTGCTCCAACATCAATGAATTCATCTCAATATTGTGTCTATTTTTGGAAGTAATATCATTATATGTACATTACCTGTAACATTTTGATAGTGCAGTCCAAAAAGAATGATCTAAGAACCAATGAGCCAACCAACTCGGGAGCGCCCAATAGGGGGGGAAATAAAACAGTGTATCAAAGAGGGGGGGATACTGACAAAATTAGCCACCCGATATTGCTAGCACAAAAGCAGAGGGCCATCTGGGAGAAATTGTAAAAGAAAAAGAAAAAGATCCAATGAATCAGACATCAATCTATATATAAAAATGTAAAATATACATTGACATAGGCATCTCCATCCAAATACATGGCACCTTACCCATCAGTATTTACCTGTTAGTAGCCTATTGACAATCAAGCATTAGATTTGGAAAAAAGGAGAAAATATCTCCAAATAACCTCAAATAGTGTCCACTCTAGAAGAAAAATAAATAGTGGAAAAACACTATAAGTATTATATATATTATATTTCTATCTAATAGGTGATCAATCAGAAATTCACCATAAGATTGTTAGCTGTTCAGAACCTGATTAATCCAAATAGACAAAGTATATCCGCATTAGGACACAACTGCCAAAAAGACCTGTCCCACAAAAAACCGACAAATTCTCTGAAAAAGATACACACATAAGCTATTTTAAATTCCAGACCAATATGCCAAACAACAAGATAAAGGCCAATGATGCCCATGGAGGAATCTGTTGCCTAAGTATATTACCTTTGACTGTTATTAGAGACGTCTTCTCCCCAGGATGTTGGTCGTGCTAATGGATTGCAAAGCTGCAATCCGGACTATATACCCCCTCCCCCTTCCCATTGGACGCACAATGGCGCCAAATCAATGGGCGGAGCGGGCACGTCAGTTCCGGCGTCCGCCCACCGTCATATCCTACCCGGAAGTGACGGAATCACCACAGGAAACCGGAGACGTCCACCGGAAGTGCCGCCCCGTTCATCAGGAAGAAACATCCAGACAAGCAGGACGCACCATAGGACGGATCCGGAAAGGGTTTTTGCCTGAAGTATAGAATAGAGGCAAACTTCCTTTTAAACCAAGGCAGAAACGGCACAATAGAATGGTACAGAAAAGGAGTCCGGAAATCCGGTAGGCTTAGTCAGATGGCGCTCCCATTGTCTCCTGAAAGGAGAACACAGAGAGACGCCCTGGGCGCCCATATGATCACCTATTCCCCCCCTAAAAAATGGGGAAGGTCACCCCAAAGACTGGTAAACTCTGTTATTATCAACAATTAATGATTAATCAAATGATAGATGTTGAAAGGAGCCCCTAAAGAATATAGAGATATGGCAAATTCAGTCACCTGTATATAAAAACTAATTTAATAGACAAATGAAAAAATGTAAAACAAAATATTATTTGTTTTAAACAGAATCAACACACAAAGCATGACTAATCTTATCCTACAAAAAGGGTTTGAAACTCGACCGTTCCCACTACCTCCAGGTGCAGGGTGTGGCAATGGGGACCAAGTGTGCCCCATCATATGCCAATCTGTACCTGGCGGGGTGGGAACGGGAGATTTTTTCCTCAGAATTATTTGAAAAGTTCTTTGATAAGGTCTTGATATGGCGACACTTTATTGATGACATTTTTGTGGTTTGGACTGGCTCTTCGGAGGAATTAATTTATTTTATGTCCTCATTAGCTGTAAATTCCTTCAATCTTAAATTCACAATGACTTGTGACCAGAAGGTGATACATTTCTTGGATATTTCCATCTATTTGTATTCTGATGGCACTTTGGGCTCTTCATTGTATAGAAAGCCCTCTTCAGGTAATACCATCCTGCATGCCACAAGTTCTCACCCCAAAACTCTGGTACAAATTATCCCTTACAGCCAGTACTTAAGAATTAGAAGAAACTGTAGTAAGGATGCTGATTTTGAGATGGAAGCTTCAGCTCTCCAATCTCGACTAATTGCTGTCAAGGTCACCTGTGGCCAGGTGACAGATGCACACCGTAGGGGGACAGGAGTGCACAGCAAGGTAGTGAACCCTATGGCTGGCTTCTGCGGATAGGAAACTGGGTGGTTGTGGAAAGCGGGACCAGAGGAGCACAACTGGGATCCTAACGGAAGCTAGAGCCAAGATTCCCCAGGGCGCGGAGTCTAAGACCCAGCTGGTCTTCTCCAGGGCCTCTAGTGGTGAGGATGTTATGCTGCAGGCTGGGACCAGGTCGCGGCCCCTGGAGTTTCCTAGCTCACGCCCCGTAGGATAAGGGGAAAAGAGGGGAAGCAGCAGCACAAGATAAGGGAGAACCGAATAACAAGCTGAAGGTCAGGGGCCACAAGCAGACAAGGATAACGAAGAGAACGAGCCGAAGGTCAAGGATCACGAGCAGACAGGGATAGTCGGGGACAAGCCAATAACGTAACAGAGAGACAGACGTAGCACACGGCAGGCAGGAACCCAAACACACAATGCCTAACAAACACGTTGATCAGCAAAGCAGGCTTGCAGTGCACAGGTTAATATAGTGTTCTGTGATAGGGCCTGGGGTGGAGTCAGGCTGGGAGGAGATTATAAAGGAAGCCAGGTGAAAGGGCTCAGGCCTCTAAGATGAACTCATGGGAAGGAAGGTAAGCTGACAGACAAACACTACTGCATATCCATGACAGTACCCTCCCTCTTATGGGCCCTCCCCCGCCTGGGCCCAGGCTTAAAGGGAAATCTCTGATGAAACCTTCTCAACAGATGAGGTGCAGCAACATCAGATGCAGCGATCCAAGACGCCTCCTCAGGACCAAAACCTCTCCAATGCACAAGGTACTGAAGAATGCCTCTGCAGAGCTGAGAATCCAGAACTTGTCTAACCTCGTACTTAAGATTATCCTCAGAGACCGAAAACGAGGTAGGGAGATGACAAGAAGATCTATTGAAGACCAAAGGCTCTCTAGGAATAAGCAAGGGCATAAGAGGATCAACAGGAATCTGAGGAGGGTCCCCTAGACCCTTAAAGGGGAACTGGTCATCTTGCACAGGACCATCAGACTGGGCAGATGTCAGTGGAACCCTGAAGTCAGGTTGGTTAGAAGGTGACATGTCGCCGGAGTCAAACTGAATAGCTGAAGGACAAGCAGAATGTCCCGAACAAGAAAAAGTAGGAGGCTCACTGGGCATGGGCTGGACTGGCATAACTAGTACAGAGGCAGAGTGAATAGCTGAGTCAGGTGTAGCGACTACCTGAATCGCATCGCAAGACGTAGCGACTGCAGGACTTGTAGACAAGCTAGCCTGGCTGTGCGTCCAAGGGTGGTTAGGGACAGAGAAATGTAAATGGTTATGCAACCTGGAATGAATGACCGGCTCAGATTCACAGGGGGCAACCTTGGGTAGGCAGGAAGAGGAACAGGAGGGACCCCAAGCCAGGATCTGTCCAGTAGTCCAGTCCACATGAGGAGAATGGAGCTGTAACCATGGGAGACCCAAAATTATAGGCGTTGAGGCCTTGGGTAAGATAAGGAAGGATATCCACTCCTGGTGGAGTGTCCCTACCGACATCTTAACAGGGAGGGTCTGGAAGCGGATAGGTCCCCCTGGGAGAACAGTACCATCAATCGCCAAGACCACCAATGGTGTGGTGAGGGGCAAAAGAGTAAGTCTCATGGACGATGCGATTTCCCAGTCCATAAAATTACCAGCGGCTCCGGAATCCAGATATGCTGAGACCGAATGAGAAGAAGCACCAACATGAAGGAACACAGAAAGCAGAAGACGAGAAGGGGAAGGTGATATTTCTGGGTCCAATACTCCACTTTCCAGATGAAGTGGACCCGAACGTTTTTCTGGACAAAGAGAGCAAGTGTCACGAAAATGACCTTTGCCCCCACAGTAAAGACACAGACCAAGAGTTCTGCGCCTAGCACGTTCCTCGGGGGATAGCCTGGTCCGACCCAGCTGCATGGGTTCCTCAGCTGGTAGGAGATGCTCTACGGGTCGAAGAGAGGGGAGCTCAGGCTGACTAAGAACCAAGGAGTGCTGGCGTTGCTTTTCTAAGGTCCTCTCCTGAAAGCGAATATCGATCTGGTTACACAAGGAGATAACGCCGGCCAGATCAGTGGGGATGGTTCTTCCTGCTAATTCATCCTTCACTCTATCAGACAGGCCATGCAAAAAGGTTGCGACTAAGGCCTCATTGTTCCAGCTCAACTCAGCCGACAGTATGCGGAAATGAAGGGCATACTGTCCCACAGAAGCAGACTCTTGGCGGAGACGTAAAAGGGCGCTGGCCGCTGAAGAGACACGAGCCGGTTCTTCGAAGATATTCCGAAAAAGTTTCAAGAAGCCAGACAGGCTAGAAACCACTGGATCATTCAGTTCCCACAGAGGGGCTGCCCAGGCTAAAGCTTCACCAGAGAGGAGGGAAATGATATAGGCTACCTTAGCCCGATCAGACAGGAAGTTTTGGGGCTGGAGCTCAAAATGAATTGTGCATTGGCTAAGGAACCCCCTGCAAGCCTTGGAGTCCCCAGAGAAACGGGACGGAGCTGGCAGTTGTAGTGAGTGTGTGGCTGCGACTGGTGCAATAGGTGCAGCCGCTGGTTGTATTTGAGGTTGCGGATTCAGGGTTCCCAAGGAGGCCTGAAGCTGCTCAAAGCGAGAAGCCAGATCCTGGAGGAATCGCATCACCTGAGTCTGATTCGATTCCTGGGTTTCAAGTCTGCAAACTATGCCCTGCAACGGATCATCCACGGGTAACGGGATGTCAGCCGGGTTCATGGCTGATCAAACTGTCAAGGTCACCTGTGGCCAGGTGACAGATGCACACCGTAGGGGGACAGGAGTGCACCGCAAGGTAGTGAACCCTATGGCTGGCTTCTGCGGATAGGAAACTGGGTGGTTGTGGAAAGCGGGACCAGAGGAGCACAACCGGGATCCTAACGGAAGCTAGAGCCAAGATTCCCCAGGGCGCGGAGTCTAAGACCCAGCTGGTCTTCTCCAGGGCCTCTAGTGGTGAGGATGTTATGCTGCAGGCTGGGACCAGGTCGCGGCCCCTGGAGTTTCCTAGCTCACGCCCCATAGGATAAGGGGAAAAGAGGGGAAGCAGCAGCACAAGATAAGGGAGAACCGAATAACAAGCTGAAGGTCAGGGGCCACAAGCAGACAAGGATAACGAAGAGAACGAGCCGAAGGTCAAGGGTCACGAGCAGACAGGGATAGTCGGGGACAAGCCAATAACGTAACAGAGAGACAGACGTAGCACACGGCAGGCAGGAACCCAAACACACAATGCCTAACAAACACGTTGATCAGCAAAGCAGGCTTGCAGTGCACAGGTTAATATAGTGTTCTGTGATAGGGCCTGGGGTGGAGTCAGGCTGGGAGGAGATTATAAAGGAAGCCAGGTGAAAGGGCTCAGGCCTCTAAGATGAACTCATGGGAAGGAAGGTAAGCTGACAGACAAACACTACTGCATATCCATGACAATTGCTAGAGGATATAGTCGTTCAATCCTCAAAAAAGCATATAAACGAGCTAAAAACAAAAATAGGAAAGATCTAATACATACCAAGAAACCTCAAACCACTGACCAGCAGGTACGATTAATTACCAGATTTTCTGGTGAACATCAGAAAGTAAGAAAGATTATTCAAAAATTCTGGCCTTTGTTAGCAACAGACGAGATTATTTCCAAATATATTAAGCCATTTCCTCAAATTACATACAGAAAATCTAGGTCCCTAAAAGATCAATTAGTTCATAGCCATCTTCAAACCAAGGGGGTTGAAAGTAGGAGAGGGTCGGCCCCGTGTGGCCACTGTGAGTTTTGTAGGTTTATTTATAATGCTACTGAAATAATTCTCCCTAATGGATCCACTTACAGACCAAATTTCCCAATTTTTTAGGGGGGGAATAGGTGATCATATGGGCGCTCAGGGCGTCTCTCTGTGTTCTCCTTTCAGGAGACAATGGGAGCGCCATCTGACTAAGCCTACCGGATTTCCGGACTCCTTTTCTGTACCATTCTATTGTGCCGTTTCTGCCTTGGTTTAAAAGGAAGTTTGCCTCTAATCTATACTTCAGGCAAAAACCCTTTCCGGATCCGTCCTATGGTGCGTCCTGCTTGTCTGGATGTTTCTTCCTGATGAACGGGGCGGCACTTCCGGTGGACGTCTCCGGTTTCCTGTGGTGATTCCGTCACTTCCGGGTCGGATATGACGGTGGGTGGACGCCGTAACTGACGTGCCCGCTCCGCCCATTGATTTGGCGCCATTGTGCGTCCAATGGGAAGGGGGAGGGGGGGTATATAGTCCGGATTGCAGCTTTGCAATCCATTAGCACGACCAACATCCTGGGGAGAAGACGTCTCTAATAACAGTCAAAGGTAATATACTTAGGCAACAGATTCCTCCATGGGCATCATTGGCCTTTATCTTGTTGTTTGGCATATTGGTCTGGAATTTAAAATAGCTTATGTGTGTATCTTTTTCAGAGAATTTGTCGGTTTTTGGTGGTTGTGTCCTAATGCGGATATACTTTGTCTATTTGGATTAATCAGGTACTGAACAGCTAACAATCTTATGGTGAATTTCTGATTGATCACCTATTAGATAGAAATATAATATATATAATACTTATAGTGTTTTTCCACAATTTCTTTTTCTTCTAGAGTGGACACTATTTGAGGTTATTTGGAGATATTTTCTCATTTTTTCCAAATCTAATGCTTGATTGTCAATAGGCTACTAACAGGTAAATACTGATGGGTAAGGTGCCATGTATTTGGATGGAGATGCCTATGTCAATGTATATTTTACATTTTTATATATAGATTGATGTCTGATTCATTGGATCTTTTTCTTTTTCTTTTACAATTTCTCCCAGATGGCCCTCTGCTTTTGTGCTAGCAATATCGGGTGGCTAATTTTGTCAGTATCCCCCCCTCTGTGATACACAGTTTTATTTCCCCCCCTATTGGGCGCTCCCGAGTTGGTTGGCTCATTGGTTCTTAGATCATTCTTTTTGGACTGCACTATCAAAATGTTACAGGTAATGTACATATAATGATATTACTTCCAAAAATAGACACAATATTGAGATGAGTTCATTGATGTTGGAGCACTCTTTGGTGTGATATGGTTTTCAGTCATTTAAAAGAATATTATGTTTTGGTGTAATTTAGAGTATACATTTTGTGTTATTATTATGTATTTATTTTTCTTTCTTTGTTTCCAGTATTTGCATGACAAACTCCTGAGGAAGCCAAATATATGGCGAAACATGTAGAGACATTTGTCTGTATGCATTTTGGGAAATTTATTATGTACATTTGATGGTTCATGTATATATGAATTTTATAATATTTGTAATAAATTTATATTTTTTATTGAATATTGTGTGTTTCATGCACCCTAAAAGTCCCGTTACCCTTATATTTCTATTTAGCTTCCAACTAAGGGATGTGGTGCTTATCAAATATAGATGCCAGGTATTTTCTTTAAACTCTCTGACTGAAAATCACTGCCTGCTTTATGTCTTAGGATTTTTGAAGGCACCCACTGACTGGCCCAATAGCTCTATATGGCCCACCTTGCCTTTCCACGGCCCCCAGCTGCAAATTACGCCAGCTCTGGGACAATTGTTTGGCCAGTTCACCAGCCGCTACAGCCAACTGCACCATCACGTGTTACTTCCCCCTTTATTAGGGCAGGTACACCCATACCATAGATGGGCCCAACCCCTCGTTCTCCAAAGAGCGTAACCATCCCCGCCTTCAAAAACCCTACGACCTCTGCCTGCCGCCATGACAAACTGCAATCCAATAGTCCACCCACAACAACTAATCACCCGCTGCAAACCCTGTAAAATCGGGGCGGGGGGAGAGGGAGAATCTTGTCCTTAGCTGTCCTCTGGTCAGACTGAAACCTGGAGGGCCGCCACCCCCTAGTAACCCCTTAGGACCACCCTGTCCACACCCTGCCACACCCTACTATTCTCCAATAAAATGCTATTTAGTATTATAACTACTGCATTCATTTTTATTAACCCCTACCTAACCTTCTGGCCTTCCTGTTCAAACCCCATCATGTAGGCCTTACGCTTATGCTGCGCTTGAGCTCCTGGCCTGTACTGGAGAGAGACTGCGGATATAATGCAGGAGACGGTCAGAGACTGCAGAAATTATACAGGAGAGAGACTGCGGATAATATACAGGAGAGAGACTGTGGATATTATACAGGAGGGCCAGCACAATTTGTTGTTAGAGATGGGCTGGGCATGTTCAAAATTCCACATGCCAGAGCCTGCCAGGAAGCCCACACTGCACAGCGCTAATCACAGGCAGTGAGACATTTCCCGGTCCACAGCTGCACAGATCAGGAAATGTCTCACTGGCTGTGATTAGCACTGTGGAGTGTCGGTTTCCTGGCGGGATCGGGCATGTGGGATTTCAAACACACCCGAGCCCATCTCTATTGGTTGTAGACAGTTGAGCTCCATGCAGGTTGCTTAGCAGCAGTGGAGCCTTCTCTGACATGCTGATCGGGATGCAATCCAGGTGATGCTCCTAGTCAAATCCTAGTGTTAAATATCAGTGATTTTATTGATCAAAGCCCACACTTTACAGGCATAGAGCCCACATGGCTGCTGAACATACGGTTGATTATATATATGTGGTTGTACTCTTGATGCTAATAAATACTGTTTATTAGATCTGACTGGGAGCATCACCTGGATCACATCCCGATCAGCATGTCAACAGAGAAGGTTATACAGCATTACTGCTGCTAGGTGACCAGCTGGGGGCTCGGCTCTCTATAACCAATAGTGCCAGACTTCCCCTGCATGCACCCATAATGTCACCAGCACTAGGTCCTAATAGACTGCTGCAGCTGCCAAGGAGACAGATGCCAGACCAGCGCTGTCAATAGCAGGGACAGGACAGCTGGGGAACCCCACAGTGGCAGAACACCAGGGCCCGGTGGCAAGACAACCTTTGCAACCCTGATAGTTCTCCCACTGCTTTGGACCCTTATATTTTCTTGGTGTGCTGGTGACATATATCTCTAGTTTTCTGCCACCCTGGGGGGCCCCAGTATAGTAGGAAGGGAGCTCACTGCAGAACATGTGAAAGGGCCCGTGGTGGGATCGTGGTGAAGGGCCCCAGGATATATATATATATATATATATATATATATATATATATATAATTGCATTTTATAGTTGCCCCCCTACTTTTGTCCCTGTCCCCCCATGTGCCCCCCCTAAATATGAAAGCTGGAGACGCCACTGATTCTGCACATGTGCAATATTACCCTTTTTTAATAAATGTTAATTGGTTTTACACTATGACAAGCTTTTGTTGGGTTATCCTTTTGAGAGCATCCATTCAAAAAAGATTTTGGCTCCTTTGGATCCTTGGAAGGGCTTGGACCATTCACTTTGTTCCACTACATGTGAAGTTTCCTGTTACGAGCCGCCATTGATTCCTACCTTGAGGACAAAGGCCCCGGCTGGGTATTAAGCCACAAACGTTTAAACGCTTGCTGTCTGGTAAGCATGTAGTCTATGTGGTGGTGGTATATTTTTGGTCATGTTCTGAGTCACCAACATCACGAGGAGGACTTTTTAAACTGATATACAAGGTATGTCTATTAAATAACAAGACTAGTAAACAAAGCAGTCAGAACCGGTTATAACTGCATGCGTGGTGACCTTAAACGTGTTTGAACCTGCATGACAAGTGGCAACACTCTATGATGTTCAGTTGATTGTGAGTTGCCATTTAGTTTGGTTGTGTTTTCTGTAGTGTGCCAAAAAAAGGCTAAGTTTAAAAGTTGAATAACGTGTCACTTTGAAATTTTTGGTAAAATTGCACAAAAAACCAACAAAATGTTTTCAAATACAGCTTAAGGGAATGACGGCCTGTCTCGTGTGCGTGTGTTTGAATGCCACAAAAGATTCAGCGAGGGATGTGAGAATGAATTCCCAAAAGTTAAATCACTGCTTACAGGGACACGTTTTGAGTAAATTGATGCTGTAAAGAAGAAAACGGCAGATGTGTTAAAACAGCTGACAGAAATTGATTTTCTCCATGCCTTCGACCAGTGGAAAACAAGACTTCATCGATGTATTCGTGCAAATGGGGAAGATATTGAAGGGGACAAGCATTACATTTGTAACACATATAAATAAATGTGAGTTATTTAATCAGTCTCGTTATTTAATAGACACACCTCGTAAACTTTTTCACTTTCCTTTCCACGTGTGGTGTCAATATCTGCTATGGACTAAATCAAGCTTTCTACTGTTGGTTTATTTTCGCCTTTTAGATTTATGTACATTTGTAGCGCAGCTCTATTTCTCCAACTGGGTCCTGATACCTGATTGGCCGGGAGTCTTAGGACTCCCGGCCAATCGGGTCTCAGGAGCCACCTCCTGTTCGACCGGGAGGAGAAGCAACGGCCCCCGGCAGCAACAGCCTCTTTAAGGAGCCTGGATTCAGCAGAGCACCACCACCTTGTCCTCCTCCCTGCACTTCTACCGCAGTATAAGGTAAGGCCACTGAATGAGCGCCGGGAGGGGGGGTGTAGTGCGAGTGGATCGCCGCTTTTGAGAGCCACGGGGGGCAGAGGGGTGGTAGTGCGACTGAGGGGGCCAGGTCTGTTTGCGCCCCCCCCCAAAATATTGACCACCAGCCTGCACTGACAATGACATCCCAAAATTATTCTGCTATACCTCATGAGTATGGCGATACCACATGTGTGAGACTTTTTCACAACCTAGATGCATAGAAACAAACAACAAACAATAAGGTATTCTATTGTGTTTGTGTGCACTAAAATTCATTAAAGTTTTTTTTTTCATAAATCGCGTTTGAAAAGATGCTGCGCAAATATCTGGTGACATAAAAATATGCAACAACCAACACTTATTTCCCCTGGGCCTTTGCTTTCCGAAAATATATAATGTTTGGGGGTTCTAGGTTATTATCTAGTATTTTTTTTTACATGTACTGTATATGATAAGTGCGAGAATAGGCTTGGGAGGCAAGTGGTTAACTGGTATGACGGTGATCAGGGACAATATGACCGGTAAGGTGGTAAGGTAATCAGGGACAATGGGACAATATAACTGGTAGGGTGGTAATCAGGGACAAAATGACTGGTTTGGCAGTGATCATCAACATTGTGAGTGGTGTGGCAGTGATTAGCGACACTGTGAGTAGGTGGCAGTGATTAGAGACAATATGAGTGGTGTGGTGGTGATCAGGCACACTGGGACTGGTGTGGAGGTGATCATGGATACTGTAACTGGTGTGGCGGCGATCACGGACACTGTAACCAATCACAGAGATCACACAGTAGTAAATAATGATGCCAGGAAATAAAATCTTGTTTACTACTGTCCATTTGATTGATGATTGGTTAAAGTGATCACATGGTACATGGGCCACCCACAGTGGCCTGTAAACCATAAATTGGCCATCCCCAAATGAATAACATTATGAATGTTTGTAGATCCATTACTAAATATTAATACCTATGTATAGGGTTGTATTATAGACTACATTAGCAGTAGAACTTTAAGGGTTATTTAAGGGTTATTCACAGGACCTTACAAATAAAAAGCTGCACTCCAGAGAAAAAAAAAATTGCTGGTAACTTTATTAATGCAGACGCTCTGTCTGGGAGTTTGACGCTTTTCAGCCACAGGGCTGGGCTAAATCATTTTAGAGATTTGTTGGGTGTGTGTTGCATATGTGTATTTATGTTTATGCTTTTTATGAATGAATGAGCATTACACATTTATTTTAGCAGAAGCAAACGTTTTGGATTGTATGTATGTTGTGTGCAGTTTAAACAAGAAGGTTCAAGAATCCATTGATGACTTCTCTTAAATAAAAGTCACTTGACAAATGTATTTCAGAGTGCATTTCCAATGAGTCAGTGGTTAAAATTGAAACCGTATATTTACTTAAACAGAGGTGACCTTATGAAGGTCTGAGATTTTATTTGATGTCTGTTAAAGACAATAAGTTTTTACAAAGACATTTTACACTGTTGAAATTGTCAATTAGCAATCTTTGTCTGACAAATATGCCTCTTTCAAGGATTTGTTGTAAAATTATTCTCCATTAATTTTCAAAGAGATTATGTGAGACAAAGAGCTTTGCTATGTGCCAGTCTCATCACTATACATGGTTGGCCAGGAGCCATTTGTCAGTGTGTGTTAGTTATGTATGAGTAGTTTAGTGAGGACTTAGTCTGTGTATGGAGAGTTAATTAATATAGGGTGCTATACTGTGCTATATGATGCTAAATTACTTAGATTACAGTGTGATGGGCTCCATATTCTTGTGTACCTTTCCTATGTTCACAGTTCAGAGACACCTAACAGTCCTTGTTAGGACTAGTGATGAGCCGAACACCCCCGGGTTCGGTTCGCACCAGAACCCGCGAACGGACCGAAAGTTCGTACGAACATTAGAACCCTATTAAATACAATGGATGCGAACGTTCGAATTCTAAAGTGCTAATTATAACAACTATTATGCATGTTATTGTCCTAAAAAGGGTTTGGGAACCCGGGTTCTGCACCAGGGGACATGTATCAATGCAAAAAGAAGTTTTAAAAACGGTCGTTTTTCGGGAGCAGTCATTTTAATGATGCATAAAGTGAAAAAAAAAAAGTCAAATATTCCTTTAAATATCGTACCTGGGGGGTGTCTAAAGTATGCCTGTGAAGTGCCACGTGTTTCCCGTGTTTAGAACTGTCCCTGCACAAAATGACACTTCTAAAGGAAAAAAAAGCCATTTAAAACTGCTTGCGGCTTTAATGTAATGTCTGGTCCCGGTAATATGGATGAAAATCTTTAAGAAAAATGGCATAGCTACCCCATGACCCCCCCCCTACCCCAGCCCATTACCAGCCCCTTTGGGTCTTGTATGGATATTAAGGGGAACCCCGCACATAAAATAAAAAAGGCCCTATATACTCTGAACAGCCGTATACAGGCGGTGCATACAAGACAGGGACTGTAGGTTTGTTCTTATGTAGAATGTGTTTGTAATTTTGAACAGGTACATTGTTGAAGTGTAGCTCCAGCCCAAAAATCTATTTTTAAACTTTTTGGGAAACATAGGTAAGGGTTATCACCCCTGTAACATTTGTTTTGCTGTCTGTGCCCCTGTTCAGAACATTTCACCTCACTTTCCGTCCCAATGACAACTGCTTTTGAAATGTGGTGTTTTTCTTGAAACAAGGATTGCTGATAAAGCATCAGTACAGAGGAGACACCTTTCTCCCATATTTATTCTTACAGGAGAGAATTTTCCTTCCTAGGGGTAGATTTCCTCTCACTTCCTGTTGTCTTCTTTCGTTTGCAAGTAGGAGTCGTTTGTAAGTTGGATGTTTGAAAGTAGGGACCTGCCGTATATACTCTGCAGAAATAGGCCCCTTAGTTGTTGGTGTTGGCACAACACTGTAAGCACTCACAGTTACTCTTGGTTGGTGCTGGAACGCCCTGCTGTCAACTATTATATCAGGAATTTTAATTACATATAATTCTTGAACAGTGGTAGTAAAAATTGGGGCTTTGATGGTGGTGCTGGTGCCACAACACTGTAAGCCCTGACAGTTACTCTTGGTGGGTGCAGCAATGGGCCCTGCTGTGAATTATTAGATCAAGAATTGTAATTGCATGCCCCTGTTGAACAGGGGCTGAAAAATTGTGCTTTTCGTGGTGGTGGTGGTGGTGGTGGTGTTGCCACAACACTGTAAGCCCTCAGAGTTACTCTTGGTGGGTGCAGGAATGGGCCCTGCTGTGAATTATTAGATCAAGAATTGTAATTACATGCCCCTTTTGAACAGGGGCTGAAAAATTGGGCCTTTCGTGGTGGTGGTGGTGGTGGCGTTGCCACAACACTGTAAGCCCTCAGACTTACTCTTGGTGGGTGCAGGAATGGGCCCTGCTGTGAATTATTACATCAAGAATTGTAATTGCATGCCCCTGTTGAACAGGGGCTGAAAAATTGGGCCTTAGGCACTGGTGGCACAACACTACAACCCCTCACAGATACTGTACTTGGAGCACAGCAATGAGCCCTGTTGCAAAGTATTGCTTCAAAAATTGTAATGACACGCCCCTGTTAAACAGGGGCTGAAAAATTGGGCCTTAGGCACTGGTGGCACAACACTACAACCCCTCACAGATACTGTACTTGGAGCACAGCAATGAGCCCTATGGCAAATTATTGCTAAAAAAATTGTAAGTACACGCCCCTGTAAAACAGGGGCTGAAAAATTGGGCCTTAGCCACTGGTGGCGGCACCCATAAACAAAAATGATCTTCCAAGCTATCATCATTAATCGTATCATTGAGGACTCGGAGGAGGAGGATAGCCAGTCAACATAACAGCACAGGCACTCAGCATCAGCATCAGTCTTGAAGGGACGTGACATGTTAAAATCAATTAGTCTGTTATATCAGCATCAGGTGTGTGGTAGCTGGTGGTGATCCAAGACTGGTTCATCTTGATGAAAGTCAGTCGATCAACCGAGTCGGTGGACAGGCGCACCCTGTGATCCGTGACAAATCCTCCAGCAGCACTGAATGTGCGTTCCGAAAGAACGCTGGATGCAGGACAGGCCAGTAGCTCAATTGCATACTGTGCAAGCTCTGGCCAGTGATCCATCCTCAAGACCCAGTAAGCCAGAGGATTTTCGGTGGGGAAGGTGTCCAAGTCTGACCTTGCCCCTAGATATTCCTGCACCATGTTTATCAGACGCTGGCGATGGTTGCTGGAACCAATCATACTTTGGGGCTGCGGACTAAAGAATTGTCTGAACGCATCGGTCAGACGGCCACCTTCCCCACCGCTCCTTCTTTGACTGGCCGAAGCCTCAGCAACTCGTTGTCCTGGACCAGGAGTTTGTAACCTCCCAGTCTCTGGGAACGCGTTGCACAGACCTTTCTGCAAGGCCTCCCGGAGTTGTCTCATCCTCTGCTCCCTCTGCGACGGTAACATAAGGTCCGCAACCTTACCCTTGTACCGTGGATCAAGGAGAGTGGCCAGCCAGTAATGGTCCCTCTCCTTGATCCGAAGAATACGAGGATCCTTCCGCAGACTTTGCAGGATCAGGGAGGCCATGCAGCGTAGGTTTGCTGAGGCATTCGCTCCGGAGTCCTCTGGGTCACTAAGGACGACATGATCCGCAGTCACCTCCTCCCAGCCACGTACAAGTCCACTGGTTTCTTGGGACTGTAAATCATCCCTAAAAGACTGCTGCTGATGATGCTGAGTGCCAGCCTCCACCTCCATGCTGACACAATCCTCCTCCTCCTCCTCCTCCTCCTCCTCTTCCTCTTCCTGTGCGATGGGTGGGACAGAAGGAACACTGTCTGGGTAAAGGGGGCCTTGAGAGGCAAGGAAGTCCTCCTCTTCCTGCCTCTGTTCTGCCTCAAGTGCCCTGTCCATTATTCCACGCAGCGTGTGCTCCAACAGGTGGACAAGAGGTACAGTGTCACTGATGCATGCACTGTCACTGCTCACCATCCTCGTGGCCTCCTCAAATGGTGCCAGGACAGTGCATGCATCCCTGATCATGCCCCACTGGCGTGGAGAAAAAAAACCAAGCTCCCCTGACCCTGTCCTGGTGCCGTAGTCGCACAGGTACTCATTGATGGCCCTCTGCTGCGTGTGCAGCCGCTGCAGCATGGCCAACGTTGAGTTCCACCTGGTGGGCATGTCACATATAAGGCGGTTCTTGGGCAGGTTCAACTCCTTTTGCAGCTCAGCCAGGCGAGCACTGGCATTATAAGATCTGCGGAAATGCACACAGACTTTCCTGGCCTGCCTCAGGACATCCTGTAAGCCCGGGTACCTGCCCAAGAACCGCTGCACCACCAGGTTAAGGACGTGAGCCACACAGGGCACATGGGTCAGTTGTCCCTGTCGGAGGGCGGAGAGGAGGTTGGTGCCATTGTCGCAAACCACCATTCCTGGCTTAAGCTGGCGTGGCGTCAACCACCTCTCGGCCTGGCCCTGCAGAGCAGACAGGACCTCTGCCCCAGTGTGGCTTCTGTCCCCCAAACACACCAGCGCAAGCACGGCATGGCATCTTTTTGCCTGCGTACTTGCGTAGCCCCGTGAACGGCTACGGAGCACCGCTGGTTCATAGGACAAACCACAGGAAGAGGCCATGGAGGAAGAAGAAGAGGAGGGGGTGGAGGAGAGAGGTGTGTCACAACCAGTAGTAGCATTTTGGAGGCGTGGCAGTGGGACAACCTCCAACACTACTGCACCTTGTCCTGCATCCTTCCCAGCTGCCAAAAGAGTGACCCAATGGGCCGTGAAAGAAAGGTAACGTCCCTGTCCATGCCTGCTGGACCATGAGTCAGCGGTAATATGCACCTTACCGCTGACCGCCCTGTCCAGCGAGGCCAAGACATTTCCTTCCACATGCCGGTAGAGAGCCGGAATAGCCTTCCGTGAGAAAAAGTGGCGTTTGGGAACCTGCCACTGAGGAACCGCACATTGCACAAACTCACGGAAGGGGGCCGAGTCTACCAACTGAAAAGGCAGCAGTTGAAGCGCTAGCAATTTAGCCAAGCTAGCATTCAACCGCTGGGCATGTGGATGGCTGGGAGTGAACTTCTTTCGACGGTCCAGCAGCTGGGGCAGGGAAATTTGCCTGCTAGAATCGGACGTCGGTGTACTGCTAGCAGAGTGGCCGCAAGTACTTGGCTGTGACACGCCTAATTCTACACCTTCATTCCTCTCAGTGCATGTTTCAGAGAGGACTGAAGTTATAGTGGGGTTGGAGATCCCTGCTGATGCGGTGCAAGGAGAGGTCCGCTTTGTTCTTTGGTGTGGGTCTTTGAGGTAGGCTTGCCAACGAGCTGCATGGCAGGTCAACATATGTCTGGTCAGGCATGTGGTACCCAAGCGGCTGATGTTTTGGCCACGCGATATACGCTTGAGACATATGTTGCAAACAGCAGCTGTGCGATCTGATGCACTAGCCTCAAAAAAGGCCCACACCAAGGAACTTTTTGAATGACGGGCAGAGGCAGCGCCCTGCACAGGCGGAGCTCTGCGGTGTGATTCCGTCGGTGTACTGCCCTTACGCTGGCCACCAAAGGGCATCCTGTCTCGTTGGAGATGTGCCTCCTCCTCATCCTCCTCCTCCTCTCTCCTATTAGGCACCCACGTGGAGTCAGTGACCTCATCATCCCCTCCCTCCTCATCACTGGAGCCAATCTGGCAGTATGCTGCAGCTGCTGGAACATGACTGCCAGATTGGTGTCCTTCTTGAGCATCCCCTCTGTCTGCTCTCACCCTACTGCCTTCCTGTAGCTGGGTTTCATCATCAGACCCTTCGAAACGCTGGGCATCCTCCTGGAGCATGTACCCAACACTGTGCTCAAACAGTTCGGGGGACTCCTCAGGAGGAGGACATGGTGGGTCTAGGGAAGGAGTGACTGATGATGAGTCTGACATTGATACCAGGGAAGAGGACGCTTTGGCAGCTGCTTTGCCAGTACCCTGAGCCTGGGTGAGAGAGGATGAGGAGGAGGAGGAGGGCTTGGTCATCCACTCTACCAAGTCTTCGGCATGATGTGGCTCAACATGTCCAGCTGCCGAAAAGAAGGACAAGCGTGTCCCATGGCCATGTGCTGATGACAATGCACCGCGTCCACGACCAGCACTGTTGCCCCCAGACACAGAGCCTGCTTGCCCTCTTTTATTGCCTCCTGACTGTCTGCCTCTCCTTGTTTGCCTTCCAGACATTCTAATAGATGGCCTGCAGGGAGATGGGAAAAAAGCAATAAGGGCTACCTTCAGGTGTCCTTCTCTGTCCCTTGAAACAAGGACTTGCACAGTGAAAGAAACTGACACTCTCCCTACCTACAGTTTTCTGTCCCTAGAAAAAATGTTTTTTTTAAGCACAATATAGCACAAGGAGAATTCACTCACTGTCCTTCCAGGTCCCTGGAAACAAGGACTTGCACAGTGAAAGAAACTGACACTCTCCCTACCTACAGTTTTCTGTCCCTAGAAAAAATGTTTTTTTTAAGCACAATATAGCACAAGGATAATTCACTCACTGTCCTTCCAGGTCCCTGGAAACAAGGACTTGCACAGTGAAAGAAACTGACACTCTCCCTACCTACAGTTTTCTGTCCCTAGAAAAAATGTTTTTTTTAAGCACAATATAGCACAAGGAGAATTCACTCACTGTCCTTCCAGGTCCCTGGAAACAAGGACTTGCACAGTGAAAGAAACTGACACTCTCCCTACCTACAGTTTTCTGTCCCTAGAAAAAATGTTTTTTTTAAGCACAATATAGCACAAGGAGAATTCACTCACTGTCCTTCCAGGTCCCTGGAAACAAGGACTTGCACAGTGAAAGAAACTGACACTCTCCCTACCTACAGTTTTCTGTCCCTAGAAAAAATGTTTTTTTTTAAGCACAATATAGCACAAGGAGAATTCACTCACTGTCCTTCCAGGTCCCTGGAAACAAGGACTTGCACAGTGAAAGAAACTGACACTCTCCCTACCTACAGTTTTCTGTCCCTAGAAAAAATGTTTTTTTTAAGCACAATATAGCACAAGGAGAATTCACTCACTGTCCTTCCAGGTCCCTGGAAACAAGGACTTGCACAGTGAAAGAAACTGACACTCTCCCTACCTACAGTTTTCTGTCCCTAGAAAAAAATGTTTTTTTTAAGCACAATATAGCACAAGGAGAATTCACTCACTGTCCTTCCAGGTCCCTGGAAACAAGGACTTGCACAGTGAAAGAAACTGACACTCTCCCTACCTACAGTTTTCTGTCCCTAGAAAAAATGTTTTTTTTAAGCACAATATAGCACAAGGAGAATTCACTCACTGTCCTTCCAGGTCCCTGGAAACAAGGACTTGCACAGTGAAAGAAACTGACACTCTCCCTACCTACAGTTTTCTGTCCCTAGAAAAAATGTTTTTTTAAGCACAATATAGCACAAGGAGAATTCACTCACTGTCCTTCCAGGTCCCTGGAAACAAGGACTTGCACAGTGAAAGAAACTGACACTCTCCCTACCTACAGTTTTCTGTCCCTAGAAAAAATGTTTTTTTTAAGCACAATATAGCACAAGGAGAATTCACTCACTGTCCTTCCAGGTCCCTGGAAACAAGGACTTGCACAGTGAAAGAAACTGACACTCTCCCTACCTACAGTTTTCTGTCCCTAGAAAAAAATTTTTTTTAAGCACAATATAGCACAAGGAGAATTCACTCACTGTCCTTCCAGGTCCCTAGAAACAAGGACTTGCACAGTGAAAGAAACTGACACTCTCCCTACCTACAGTTTTCTGTCCCTAGAAAAAATGTTTTTTTTAAGCACAATATAGCACAAGGAGAATTCACTCACTGTCCTTCCAGGTCCCTGGAAACAAGGACTTGCACAGTGAAAGAAACTGACACTCTCCCTACCTACAGTTTTCTGTCCCTAGAAAAAATGTTTTTTTTAAGCACAATATAGCACAAGGAGAATTCACTCACTGTCCTTCCAGGTCCCTGGAAACAAGGACTTGCACAGTGAAAGAAACTGACACTCTCCCTACCTACAGTTTTCTGTCCCTAGAAAAAATGTTTTTTTTAAGCACAATATAGCACAAGGAGAATTCACTCACTGTCCTTCCAGGTCCCTGGAAACAAGGACTTGCACAGTGAAAGAAACTGACACTCTCCCTACCTACAGTTTTCTGTCCCTAGAAAAAATGTTTTTTTTTAAGTACAATATAGCACAAGGAGAATTCACTCACTGTCCTTCCAGGTCCCTGGAAACAAGGACTTGCACAGTGAAAGAAACTGACACTCTCCCTACCTACAGTTTTCTGTCCCTAGAAAAAATGTTTTTTTAAGCACAATATAGCACAAGGAGAATTCACTCACTGTCCTTCCAGGTCAATAGAAACAAGGACTCGCACAGTGAAAGAAACTGACACTCTCCCTACCTACAGTTTTCTGTCCCTAGAAAAAATGTTTTTTTTAAGCACAATATAGCACAAGGAGAATTCACTCACTGTCCTTCCAGGTCCCTGGAAACAAGGACTTGCACAGTGAAAGAAACTGACACTCTCCCTACCTACAGTTTTCTGTCCCTAGAAAAAATGTTTTTTTTAAGCACAATATAGCACAAGGAGAATTCACTCACTGTCCTTCCAGGTCCCTAGAAACAAGGACTTGCACAGTGAAAGAAATTGACACTCTCCCTACCTACAGTTTTCTGTCCCTAGAAAAAATGTTTTTTTTAAGCACAATATAGCACAAGGAGAATTCACTCACTGTCCTTCCAGGTCCCTAGAAACAAGGACTTGCACAGTGAAAGAAACTGACACTCTCCCTACCTACAGTTTTCTGTCCCTAGAAAAAATGTTTTTTTTAAGCACAATATAGCACAAGGAGAATTCACTCACTGTCCTTCCAGGTCCCTGGAAACAAGGACTTGCACAGTGAAAGAAACTGACACTCTCCCTACCTACAGTTTTCTGTCCCTAGAAAAAATGTTTTTTTAAGCACAATATAGCACAAGGAGAATTCACTCACTGTCCTTCCAGGTCCCTGGAAACAAGGACTTGCACAGTGAAAGAAACTGACACTCTCCCTACCTACAGTTTTCTGTCCCTAGAAAAAATGTTTTTTTTAAGCACAATATAGCACAAGGAGAATTCACTCACTGTCCTTCCAGGTCCCTGGAAACAAGGACTTGCACAGTGAAAGAAACTGACACTCTCCCTACCTACAGTTTTCTGTCCCTAGAAAAAATGTTTTTTTTAAGCACAATATAGCACAAGGAGAATTCACTCACTGTCCTTCCAGGTCCCTAGAAACAAGGACTTGCACAGTGAAAGAAACTGACACTCTCCCTACCTACAGTTTTCTGTCCCTAGAAAAAATGTTTTTTTTAAGCACAATATAGCACAAGGAGAATTCACTCACTGTCCTTCCAGGTCCCTGGAAACAAGGACTTGCACAGTGAAAGAAACTGACACTCTCCCTACCTACAGTTTTCTGTCCCTAGAAAAAATGTTTTTTTTAAGCACAATATAGCACAAGGAGAATTCACTCACTGTCCTTCCAGGTCCCTGGAAACAAGGACTTGCACAGTGAAAGAAACTGACACTCTCCCTACCTACAGTTTTCTGTCCCTAGAAAAAATGTTTTTTTTAAGCACAATATAGCACAAGGAGAATTCACTCACTGTCCTTCCAGGTCCCTGGAAACAAGGACTTGCACAGTGAAAGAAACTGACACTCTCCCTACCTACAGTTTTCTGTCCCTAGAAAAAATGTTTTTTTTTAAGTACAATATAGCACAAGGAGAATTCACTCACTGTCCTTCCAGGTCCCTGGAAACAAGGACTTGCACAGTGAAAGAAACTGACACTCTCCCTACCTACAGTTTTCTGTCCCTAGAAAAAATGTTTTTTTAAGCACAATATAGCACAAGGAGAATTCACTCACTGTCCTTCCAGGTCAATAGAAACAAGGACTCGCACAGTGAAAGAAACTGACACTCTCCCTACCTACAGTTTTCTGTCCCTAGAAAAAATGTTTTTTTTAAGCACAATATAGCACAAGGAGAATTCACTCACTGTCCTTCCAGGTCCCTGGAAACAAGGACTTGCACAGTGAAAGAAACTGACACTCTCCCTACCTACAGTTTTCTGTCCCTAGAAAAAATGTTTTTTTTAAGCACAATATAGCACAAGGAGAATTCACTCACTGTCCTTCCAGGTCCCTAGAAACAAGGACTTGCACAGTGAAAGAAATTGACACTCTCCCTACCTACAGTTTTCTGTCCCTAGAAAAAATGTTTTTTTTAAGCACAATATAGCACAAGGAGAATTCACTCACTGTCCTTCCAGGTCCCTAGAAACAAGGACTTGCACAGTGAAAGAAACTGACACTCTCCCTACCTACAGTTTTCTGTCCCTAGAAAAAATGTTTTTTTTAAGCACACTATAGCACAAGCACAAAACACACTGACACTCTCCCTACCTATCCTTCTCTTTCCCTAAACTAAAGGAATCCAGGTTAAGCAAGAAAGAAATAAAAGTCACTGTCCCTGCCTATGCTGCTCTATCCCTGCTCCGGAACACACTACACTAGGCCGCCGTGCTGGCGGCCTTTTATAGTGTGGGGCGTGTACTAAACACCCTCAGCAATAATTGGCCACAGGCATCCTGCCTGTGGCCAATCATTGCTCTCCTCGCTGCCAGCGCTGTGATTGGCCAAGCATGCGGGGTCACAGTGCATGCTTGGCCAATCACAGCGCCTGGATGACACTGCGATGGCGTAGTGCATTGTGGGCCGTTCGCGTCACTCGAATTTGGCGCGAACGGCCCAAATCGTTCGATCTTCGTCGAACGATCGAACAGCCGATGTTCGAGTCGAACGTATGTTCGACTCGAACACGAAGCTCATCCCTAGTTAGGACTATCTTTTGGTAAGTGTCAGCAAAAACTGTAGTTGTTGTTTACAAGCCGCAGCCTTTATCTTGTCTTGTCTTTTTTCACATGGAGGAACCATTGAAATACCTTTCCTGGCTTAGGGAACCCCTACTAATAATTACGATATCTACAGCTCAGAGCACATTAGTTTGATGGTCACAGGGACGAATGTCCATTGCACAAGGAAACCATTGCAACCTCTGGAGGAACCCTTGTTAGGAAAGGCTGATCTAGAGGTTGGGCACATCTGAGAGTGGCCATGCTATGCACAGCAACACATTGCAACCTTACCCGGCAGCAAGTTTTGTTTTATGTTATATTTTTAGACCATTGTATCATTATTATTCAGCTCAGAAATACATTTTGTACTTATATGCAAGATATTTTTTAGTCTTGTTCATGATTCGCTGATTTTAGGCACTATATATACTGTAGGAAGATATTGATCCCATAATTTTTTTTTATTTACAATTGCCACATTCTTATAGTTTTATATCTTTGGATTTGTGTTGGTCTTGTAGCAGTGATGAAGAGGGGAGAATGTTTTGCCCCTGAAATGTGTTGGCTGTCTTGCAAATCATTAAAGTCGTTTTGAACTCCCTTATGAATTCAATCTGGCATTATTTCTTTTGGTTTAAGGTCTGAGTGATGTTAGGTGCTCATTGGAGAGTATCCCTGGTTGCATGTAAGCTGCCTAACCAGAGCTAGTGAGCTTTTTCAAATGATTGTCATCCTTCTCTCTACTACTCTCTTTGTATTAATACGTATTGAAGTTCCAGCACCTCTTGGAAGTATCCCCTTATTCTGGTGATCCGACACTGTAAAGGTGTTACACAATGTTTTTGTCGCTGGACCTCATTTTTCCACATTTATAATGTTTACTGCAGGATAAATCCTGCTTTGCACCCTGAGGTTTGCATCATATTGCAGCGCTCCGGGAATGTAAAGGTGCCACACAATGTTTCTGTAACTGGACCTCAGAAGCCGCATTTTTAATATCTGTTGTAGGTTAAATCACCTCCTTAAAGTGTGCAGCTTATTCCAGTGGTCTGGCACTCAGAAATATTTGTATCTCGTTTAGATAATACAATTTTTTTTTGAGTGAAAACTTACCTTGTCTCTCCCTCTTATATTGCAGTCTAGCCAAGCTGCCTACATGCTTTCCAGCCACTGTAGGATATGCGTGGCTGTTTTTTCTCAATTAATATACTTTAATGCTTATTTACAGATAACACTTGCCTCATCTCTTCTTATTATATTGCACCCTAACCAAGCTGTTTTTTCTTTTAACATAAAGCCTAAAGCCGTGTACACACAATCGGATTTCCTATGGACTCTAATCCGATGGATTTTTCCATCGGAAATCCGATGAAGCTGACTTCCATCAGTCTTGCCTACACACCATCAGTCAAAAATCCGACCGTCCCAAA